>JACEEZ010019480.1:13058-18058 GCA_016584305.1 Chionoecetes opilio
AGAGAGAGAGAGAGAGAGGGGCGGAGGGGAAAAAAAAAAAAAAAACATTTCAAAAAAGAAATGAGGTTAAGAAAGCATGAAAGAATAATTTTTAGTCTTTGGAGGAGAAAACACATTTATTGAAGAAATAAAATATACGAGAGGAAAAAATAGAAATATCGAAAATAAAAAGTTTTCTGCAATAATATAAATTCCATATAATGGTGGTGACCCTCAAGACGCCGGTATAATAAACGAATAGCAAATTTCCTTCAGCATGTGGAGGGAAGCAGGCCAAGTAGCCAAAGACCTTTCCAGATAATAGCATCATCTTTTTCTTCATTAGCAACAGTAATCACAACCCGCGGCTGTGCAAAGGCTTCATGCAATCTATATGAGCCTCGGCCCGCTGGTAATCTGTGCCGAGCTCTACCCGCACAACTTCCAACCTCTTCCCCGCCCACCTGCTGTCTTGGCTGTGTCTTGTATTTCTTTGGCCTCAGTAATCTGATCCTTTGCCTCGTCTGGTATATGAACATCTGACTTTTTTTTCTCTATCATCAATTATGCTCTTTTATTAGATCACTCTCTTTGATCCAAGATTTTATTTGATCTGTCGAATCCAATTGATTTGATGCCAGAAAATCATCGTTATCATCATCTACCACCACCACCACCACCACCACCACCACCCCTTTGCCAGACGCAAAGTAACTAATAGTAACAGTATTACTTATATTATTGATATCCTTACACCTCCATAAGCTAATCATCACTATAGGTTGGGCCAAGACCTAGCTCTGAGGAAGTTTTCATACAAATCCGTCTGGTAGTTTTTGCGTCATCCTGATAACACACCCACACACAGACTCGACCGATCACATTACCTCCTTGGCGCTGGCGGAGGATATAATATGTTTACCAGAAATCTAATTATGCCATCATCACACTCAAAAGCAACAGTCAAATAGGATATATATTCAAATATCCATTACTAAAAGCATTATCCTGCCATGCATAAGCTAATCAGGTCATCATACACTTTGGCGGCGTACAAACTGGCACGTGACGCACAGGGGGGCCCCCCCTATATAAAAAAAAAACCCCGCGAAGGCACCCCCCTTTATTGTCCCTCCTAAACTTTCCCCGGGACCAGGCCCCTCCCCAAAGCCTTAAGCACCCCCGGGGGCCCCCCAATAGTACAAACAAAAACCCCCCCCCACTCAGTCGCCCTGATATTTCTACATAAATGAAAAATAACCTTTAATTGTTCCTTCCTGCTCTTTCGCACCGGTTTACCCTAAGGAAATTTTGTAAAAAGAGTGGCCTGTGCGGGGCCCCCCCCTGGGTATTTCGTTGTTCTTGATGGTTGTGATGTGGTTGGGTATGTGGGGGGTTGCAGTTTGGTCGCCTTTGTCCTGTGTTTTCGTGTTAGTATGTTGTTTGTGTGGTGTGTGTGTGTCGTTGTGTGTAGTGTGACGTGGTGTGTGTGTTGTGTGTGTGTTTTGTGTTTGTGGTGGGGGGGTGTTGGCGTGTGTGTGTTATGTGTCCCGTGTGTGCGTAAATTTTGGGTGTGAGTGTAGTTTTTTTTGGTTCTTTTTTCATTTTAGTGTTGTGTGGGGGTTGTTGTTTTTGTGGGGTTGTGTTTCGGTGTCCTTTTCGTGCCCAAGTGGTTCCCCAGAGGTCCTTTCCCACTAACCTTGGGGGGAATGAAAATGTTTTGTCGCGTCGGAAAAAACTTTGTTCTTTTGCGCGAAAGCATTCCGGCCCTTCGGGGTTTCCTTTGGACGAAACCCGGGGGTCCGGGGCCACCCCGCCGTATTAAACCTGGGGGAAAATTGAATTTTTCAATACGCGTGGGAAAAACCTTAGAGTTTTCCCATTTCAAAATTTCCGCCCATTTCACGCCGAAGGGTTTTTCGCAAAAACCGGGCCCGGGAGGATGTCAGAAAGCCCTTAATTTTTACACTAGTGGAGGGGAGCTGGTGCGTTTTTAAGTTCAAACACCAATGGTCCCCTTTTGATTTCTCTTATCTTTTTCGCTCTTCTTCTCCTTTGGGCCTTTTGGGGCTTCTCTCTTAACTTGTTGCCCCTTTTTCCCAACCCTACCTGTTCCCTTTATTCTCTCCTCCCTCTCCTCTCCCCTCTCTCTCTCTCTCTCTTTTCTCTCTCTCCTCTCTCTCTTCTCTCTCTCTCTCTCTCTCTCTCTCTCTCTCTCTCCCCTCTCTCTCTCTCTCTCTCTCTCTCTCTCTCTCTCTCTCTCTCTCTCTCTCTCTCTCTCTCTCTTTTTTTTTTTTTTTTCTTAAACAAAATATATAACTAAAGCCCAAAGGTGCACTTTTGTGTGCTACTATCTTAAGGGCAATTTACACATAAATATAAAGACCTAAAACAAAAATCATTATACATATATGCATCACTAAAGTGTTTTTTGAGGCACTGTTGCTGTCACTAGTGTCACAGTATCACTAGCCTCAGCGGGGTGGGCTTCAACAGTCTCCCCCGATTGGCCGCCAACTTTACACTTTGTTGTTCATCTCCGGGAAAGTGGGGGCAGCGGCCGTGAAAATGTCCACATCCTGGAGACGCGGCCCCAAAGGTGCGTTGGTGCTGGTTTGGCACGGGAACGCGGCACCTCCACTGCATCACCACTGGTAAGCACCGTTCTCTTGCTTCGCGTGCGACTCTCGGAGGCTGTCGTAACCCAGCCAGGTGTGGCACCCTGCACCTTCCCTTTGTGGAATACCCCCAAGGCCGGGGACATCCTGGGGGTGTTCCAGTGAGTCGAGAGGGACTCACCGGCCCGCTGGGGGCTGGGGGTCGGGGGGGTCTGCAGCATCCCCCAGTCGCCAGGGCTCGACGCTGGATGCTGTCAGCCCCCGAGTGTGCGAGGCTGCACACGACATCCAGGAGAGGGCGGCTTACTCTAAGTAAGGCCCGTATCTGGGCCTTGTAAAACAAGAGCTTCCCTCCCTTGTCGAGGAAGCTGGCTACCCTTCGCAGGGCAGAGCCCCTTGGAGGCCTTTTTTGCAATGTGTTTGATGTGGCCGTCAAACCTTAGCTCTCGGTCCACCTCTACTCCCAGAACCTTGAGGCTTCCTGGAGGGGAGAGGAACGCCACCAAACCGCAGCCTCCCTTCCACTGCTGGCCCCGGCAGCGGGGGACCGAGAAACCACATTGCCTGTGTCTTCTCCCGGAGCAAATTCACCTGCCAACTGTACCCCATCCTGTATAACACTCAGCTGCTGATTGACTTCATCAGCAGCACGCCCACTGTCATGTCGGGGTAGGAGCAGGAGAGAGTACAGTCATCAGCGTAAGCCCAGACTGCTGGCAGCTGCTGGAGAAGATCGTCCACGTTGATGTTCCACAGGACTGGCCCCAGCACAGAGTCCTGTGGGACTGATGCTTCCACTGGCAGGGACTCAGAGGCCTGCCCGTTAACGACGACCTGGGGGGTTCTTCCCTGCAGGTAGTTCCCCAGGAGCAGAGGAGGTCACCCTGGGTGCCTTTTGTCGGAGTTTTTCGAGAAGGCCTCCGTGCCACACCCCTGTCAAAGGCACCCGCTATGTCAAGGGCCACCACGACAGTGGGCCTGGCCGTCATCCAGGGCGTTTCCCGCCAGTTTCGGGTTAGGGTAAGCATCAGCAGGTCAGAGGTGGACCGTCCAGGTCTGAACCCAAATGTTGGTCCGAGAGGAGGTAGTTGTCGCTGAGGTGACGACAGATTACCTCTGCCCCCGATCCTCTCGAACACTTTCCCCCCACCACAGACAGCAAGGAGATGGGCCTGTAGTTTTTGGGGTCAGTCTAGAACTCCTCTTGTGAACAGGAACCACTCGAGCCCCCTTCCACGCTGAAGGGCCCGATGTTTTCCTGCAGGAGGGAGTGAAGACGTGGTGAGAGGGACAGACAGCTCCCCGGGGGCACTGTTTTAACAAATGCGGGGGTGACGTCATCAGGGCCAGTGGCTTTTTTTGGTTCGAGCCCTCGCAGGATTTGCTCGACCTGCGCTTTCGTCAACTCCACCTTGGGGACTGTCCCCTTCCACTGCTGCTCCCAAAGGGCGGGGGCTGCGGGGGGCCTCCACCTTCATCTTTGCAGAGAAGAGATTTGCCAGCAGCTGAGCCTTCTCCTTGCTACTGACAGCCGCTGTTCCCCCCCTGCTTGGTGAGGGGGAAGAATTGAAAATTTTGGCGGCTGATTCCCTGTTTTTCCTTAACCAGGGCACCAAGTCTTGTTTCCCCCCGCCTGAGCCTCGTAGTTTTCGGCGCAAGTCCTCCTCCCACTTTTTTATGGCCCATTTGCTGGACACCACCATCCTTCTGCAGGTCCCCCCGGTGCAGGTCCTTGTTGCGCCGAGTCGGGTTTCCCCTTGAAGCGGGAGCCACGCTGAGTACTTGGCCTCAGCAGCAACACGGCAACGGTAGAAAACCCTGGCTGATCCGTGGGGGTTGGTGGTGTAGTCGCGTGTGGCACATGGCGTCTCTGAAGGGGCCAGGAGGCGGGAAGTAAGGGCTCGCGACTATTTTTCCGCCCCGTCCCGCACAAGTACCCCCGCCGTGTGACTCAGGTTACGGCGCAAGGAGGCCCAGTCCGCCCTTTTCCACAACCAGACCGTACGAGAGGTGGTCTCGTCCCGACCACGCCTATATCTATCGTGTTTAAGACAGCGTGGTGGTCAGAGCTGCCCCCTAATCCTAGCTGGTGACAGCAGAGAGTGTCCCCCTGGAGGTCAGAGATGACAGGGTCCAGTGTCCCCCCCCGCTCGTGTGTAGGGAAGGTCACGTGGTCCGTCAAGCCCTGCACAGTGAGGAGGCTCTTATAGGCATGCGTTCCAGGTGGTGGTTAGGTCCCCACCCCAAGACGTGCCTGCAGCGGTGCTCCAACATCAGGTCGTCCAGGGCCCCCGTGAGGTAACTGGAGCGAGGGCGGGTCCCTGACGTGGGGGCGATACATGGCGCACAGCAGGATGGCTGATCGATTTAGCCAGCACTACCCCGGGAAAAACATCACCTCCA
>JACEEZ010019480.1:20558-25558 GCA_016584305.1 Chionoecetes opilio
AGAGTTCCAGAGTTTACCAGTGAAAGGGATGAAAGAGTAAAGATAATGATTAACTCTTGTATTAGGAAGATGGACAGAATAGGGATGAGAATGAGTAGAAAGTCTTGTGCAGCGAGGCCGCGGGAGGGGGGAGGCATGCAGTTAGCAAGTTCAGAAGAGCAGTGAGCATGAAAATAACGGTAGAAGAGAGCAAGAGAAGCAACATTGCGGCGGTGATTTAAAGATTGAAGACAGTCAGTCAGAGGAGGGGAGTTGATAAGACGAAAAGCTTTTGACTCAACCCTGTTTAGGAGAGCTGTATGGGTGGATCCTCCCCAAACATGTGAGACATACTCCATACATGGGCGGATAAGGCCCCGTAGAGAGCAAGCAATTGGGAGGGAGAAAAAAAAGGACGCAGACGCCACAGGACACCTAACTTCTTAGAAGCTGTTTTAGCAAGAGATGAGATGTGAGATTTCCAGTTCAGATTTTTAGTAAAGGATAGTCCTAGAATGTTCATTGTAGAAGAAGGAGACAGTTGAGTTCATTGAAGAAGAAGGGATAGTTATCTGGTAGGTTTTGTCGAGTAGATAGGTGAAGAAATTGGGTTTTTGAGGCATTGAACAAAACAAGGTTTGCTTTGCCCCAATCAGAAATTATAGAAAGATCAGAAGTTAGGCGCTCGGTGGCATCTCTCCGTGAATCACAAGTGTGGGTAACAAGGACGAAGAACAGTGGATGTGGGTACGAAGGCTGCCTCTGTACATTTCTTCAATACTCATTTAATTCTTTCTTTATGTACATACACCACCATATCACTCCGATTCTAATTTATATTTGATCAATTCAGCAAGCTGAATCATTCCCGATTATGACTTCTGCTGAATGATGCGCGGCGCGTCCTCTTTTTCTTTTTTTCTTTTTTTACATCGTGCCTACAGCGCCTGTAGGCAGTGACCTCCAGGCTGGGATGGTAGGCCCTGGAGGTTCACTCGAAGACTTGATGGTTGGCCCTCGCCCGTGGTGGCGCAGACAGGATTTTTATAGTGACGCCTGTGATTGAGGCTCATGCCGTCCCCCTGTGTCCTCCGATGCATTTGCAATCGAAGGTAGAATTTAAATGGGTAGCATGTGGATGTTCTTAGGCCACTCGACGGTGCAAAAAGATCTTAAGTCGATATTCGCCCTCATCGGGGATCGAACTTGGGTCACGGAGGACGCCACTCGGAGACGCTAACCACTCTGCTACTGCCTCTTGCTCGCGATGTCTTGGTGTGTGTTGGGATAGTGTTGAGGGGGAGGGAAGGGAAGGAATCATGAGGCAAGAGGTGAGTAGGGTTGTGCAAAGGCAAAGGTAATGCGAAGAACAGGGCATTAAAGAAGGTCATCACTACCTCGCATGATATATGACGCTACTTATGTCCTTAGTGTGATGAAGGGAGGGCAGCCAAGTCGTCAGTCCTTCCGTGTTGATTGCGTATCTACAGCTCGGTAATAAGGGTGATGGGGGGAGGAGGAAGTGATAAAACGTCATATTCCTTCTAATTTTGCATATTTCGTTCTTGTCCCGAGAGGCAGTAATAACGAGGCAATATACATTAGTCTTACCCTTGCTCTCGTAACAAAGCTAAGTGTTCGCTGCCTCACCCTCATTACAGCCTGGCATAGCGTCTGATTCATTCCGTAGGACCTTAAAACCTCGTCAGGGAGTCATAGGAGTCATCACGTGCTAATACATATTTTACATCCCCCAATACGGAACTGCCTTCCTGCCTGCCGTGTGCGGATGTCTGCCTCATTCTGATACGTGTCTCAATAGTTTCCTTTGTCTAATCCGGCAGATGGAGGTAGAACTTAAGGCTGTAGAATGAATAGAGAATGAAGGAAATCATACTAAACACCTTCTGTAAAGTGATGCAAGGCGAATGTTTCCTTACCCTTGAGAAAAAGATATGAAATAAGAGAGTGATTGAGGTAAAGGAAATAGTGGGAAGCGAATGTGGTTTGACATCTCTTTCTCTCTCATCCCTTCCTCAGGTGCGACCACGGACAGCCCCCGCGACGGCCAGGCCTCCAAGTGTGCTCGTTCAGAAAGGCCTTCCTCTCCCAGACCACGAAGAAGGTACGAACACGGGGAAACCAACTCCTGTCTGTCCACCACCCACCTCCCACCTGCCTACCCACCACCCACCTCCCACCTGCCTGCCCACCACCCACCTCCCACCTGCCTACCCACCACCCACCCCCACCTGCCTGCCCACCACCCACCTCCCACCTGCCTACCCACCACCCACCTCCCACCTGCCTGCCCCCACCCACCTTCCACCTGCCTACCCACCTCCCACCTGCCTGCCCACTACCCACCTCCCACCTGCCTGCCACCACCCACCTGCCTGCCCACCACCCACCTCCCACCTGCCTGCCTGCCCACCCACCTCCCACCTGCCTGTCCACTACCACCTCCCCCCTGCCTGCCACCACCCACCTGCCTGCCCACCACCCACCTGCCTGTCCACCACCCACCACCCACCTGCCTGTCCACCACCCACCATCCACCTGCCTGCCCACCACCCACCACCCACCTGCCTGTCCACCACCCACCCCACCTGCCTGTCCACCACCCACCTCCACCTGCCTGCCCACCACCCACCTTCCACCTGCCTGTCCACCACCCACCACCCACCTGCCTGCCACCACACCCACCTGCTGCCCACCACCCACCTCCCACCTGCCTGCCTGCCCACCCACCTCCCACCTGCCTGTCCACTACCACCTCCCACCTGCCTGCCACCACCCACCTGCCTGCCCACCACCCACCTGCCTGTCCACCACCCACCACCCACCTGCCTGTCCACCACCCACCACCCACCTGCCTGCCCACCACCCACCACCCACCTGCCTGCCCACCACCCACCACCCACCTGCCTGTCCACCACCCACCTCCCACCTGCCTGTCCACCACCCACCCCACCTGCCTGCCCACCACCCACCTCCCACCTGCCTGTCCACCACCCACCTCCCACCTGCCTGTCCACTACCCACCTCCCACCTGCCTGTCCACCACCCACCTCCCACCTGCCTACCCACCACCCACCACCCACCTGCCTGTCCACCACCCACCTCCCACCTGCCTACCCACCACCCACCACCCACCTGCCTGTCCACCACCCACCTCCCACCTGCCTGTCCACCACCCACCTCCCACCTGGCCTGTCCACCACCCACCTCCCACCTGCCTGTCCACCACCCACCTCCCACCTGCCTACCCCCCACCCACCTCCCACCTGCCTGTCCACCACCCACCTCCCACCTGCCTGCCCACCACCCACCTCCCACCTGCCTACCCACCACCCACCTCCCACCTGCCTGTCCACCACCCACCTCCCACCTGCCTGTCCACTACCACCTCCCACCTGCCTGCCCACCACCCACCTCCCACCTGCTGCCCACCACCCACCTCCCACCTGCCTGTCCACCACCCACCTCCCCACCTGCCTGTCCACCACCCACCTCCCACCTGCCTGTCCACCACCCACCTCCCACCTGCCTACCCACCACCCACCTCCCACCTGCCTGTCCACTACCACCTCCCACCTGCCTGCCCACCACCCACCTCACACCTGCCTGCCCACCACCCACCTCCCACTGCTGCCCACCACCCACCTCCCACCTGCCTGCCACCACCCACCTGCCTGCCCACCACCCACCTGCCTGTCCCACCCACCACCCACCTGCCTGTCCACCACCCACCAACCACCTGCCTACCCACCACCCACCACCCACCTGCCTGTCCACCACCCCTCCCACCTGCCTGTCCACCACCACCTCCCACCTGCCTGCCCACCACCCACCTCCCACCTGCCTACCCACCACCCACCTCCCACCTGCCTGTCCACCACCCACCTCCCACCTGCCTGTCCACTACCACCTCCCACCTGCCTGCCCCCCACCCACCTCCCACCTGCCTGCCCACCACCCACCTCCCCCCTGCCTGCCCACCACCCACCTTCCACCTGCCTGCCCACCACCCACCACCACCTGCCTGTCCACCACCCACCTCCCACCTGCCTGTCCACCACCCACCTCCCACCTGCCTACCCACCACCCACCTCCCACCTGCCTGTCCACCACCCACCTCCCACCTGCCTGTCCACCACCCACCTGCACCTGCCTGTCCACCACCCACCTCCCACCTGCCTGTCCACCACCCACCTCCCACCTGCCTGCCCACCACCCACCTCCCCCCCTGCCTGCCCACCACCCACCTCCCACCTGCCTGTCCACCACCCACCTGCCTGCCTGCCCACCCACCTCCCACCTGCCTGTCCACTACCACCTCCCACCTGCCTGTCCACCACCCACCTCCCACCTGCCTGTCCACTACCACCTCCCACCTGCCTGTCCACCACCCACCACCCACCTGCCTGTCCACTACACCTCCCACCTGCCTGCCACCACCCACCTGCCTGCCCACCTCCCACCTGCCTGTCCACCACCCACCTGCCTGTCCACTACCACCTCCCACCTGCCTGTCCACCACCCACCTGCCTGTCCACTACCACCACCCACCTGCCTGCCACCACCCACCTGCCTGCCCACCTCCCACCTGCCTTTCCACCACCCACCTGCCTGTCCACCACCCACCTGCCTGTCCACCACCCACCTGCCTGTCCACCACCCACCTGCCTGTCCACCACCCACCTGCCTGTCCCACCCACCTGCCTGTCCACCACCCACCTGCCTGCCCACCTCCCACCTGCCTGTCCACCACCCACCTGCCTGTCCACTACCACCCCCACCTGCCTGTCCACCACCCACCTGCCTGTCCACTACCACCACCCACCTGCCTGCCACCACCCACCTGCCTGCCCACCTCCCACCTGCCTGTCCACCACCCACCTGCCTGTCCACCACCCACCTGCCTGCCCACCTCCCACCTGCCTGTCCACCCCCCACCTGCCTGTCCACCACCCACCTGCCTGTCCACCACCCACCTGCCTGTCCACCACCCACCTGCC
>JACEEZ010019480.1:30558-40558 GCA_016584305.1 Chionoecetes opilio
CTGGACCCTGCGGGGAGGACGAGTGTGGGTGACGGGACGTCGCTCGTATAGACTATAAACAATTCAGGTGGAAGGGAATGAGCCTCCTCCTCATCTCGTCAGGACACAAAGGACATTTATAAACCTATATATAGTGATTTTAACTCGTGGTGCTCCCTTCCTCGTGCAGAACAGTAGTGATATGCGCTTGTTTGCCGCAACGTACCAACGTACACGTTTTGCTACACGTAGCCCAAGGTTTGGGCTGCCACACGTACACCAAATCCCAAAACCATTCAGACTTTTTCCCGCTTACAACTTTCCAATATCTTAACTAAACTCATTAAACTTATAAGTTTAATGAGACTTCATTCAGCTGAGCAACCACTCAGACCCGCCTCGTCGTCCACTTGTATACTCCACGTTTTTCTTATGTGATGGCGTGGTGCACCTCGGTAAAGGCTGCGTGCCAGCCCTCACTCAGGACTGTTTAGAAGCAAACACTAACGACTCCACCACGGCAACGCGCGCTGCTAGGCTGAGGGAAGGTGACTTATTTGTTGTGTGGCACCCATGAAACACTCACACATATATTTTTGTGTACATTATTATATATATATATATATAAAATATATAAAATATAATATATATATATATAATATATATATATATATATATATATATATATATTATATATATATATATCATATAATATATATATATTATATATATATTAACTTCACAACAAATGTTGAGCCTAACAGAACACAATTTTGAGAACAATGATAAAACAGATAGTACCCTCCAGTTTTTATGACTTGAATGAAATATTCACATAAAATACCTGAAGAAAGTGACTGCAGTGCACACAGCCATGGAAAAGATGAAAATGATATATTAAAAGTCATTATCTCCGTATAGATGTCTCATTAACACCATCATTGCTTCGGAGTGTCGGGACAGGAGGCCAGATCATTATTCCCCCTGGTGTCCCCTGAGGGGTACACGCTCAGTGTCTTCCCCAACTAATGAGGCCGCGAGTTGTTAATTGGAGGGGAACAGCCAACACGACGCGACACAGCGTGTTTAAGGGGCAACACTGTTCATAACATGATGAAAGATCGAATTCCATGTCGACTATTCCCAACTAGTGTGAACACTCACATGTATGTACATGCTTACACACGTGCACGCGCGCGTGCCCAAAGCCGGCCTGAGTGGTTTGGTGGTTTAGAGCACCGGGCGTCATTCTATGGTTCGGGCTTTCGATCTCCGGCCCCGCTCGTTCCTAGGGAATTTTCACTAAGAAATTCGGGCCGTTACTATCCCCCTTGAGCAAGGGAATGGGGGTATGTGTGTGGTGGTGGAGTTCCAGCATTACCCATAGATCGGTCATACGAGCTCCAAGCTCTCTCCGGGAGTGTAAAACTGGCGATCGCAAGTCCAGCTCGCGTGATCAAGACCGTGATAATTACGCACACACACACACACACACACACGCATACACACACCACACACACACACACACACACACACACACACACACCACACACACACACACGCACGCATACACACACACACACACACACAGACACACACACACATACACAGACACACACACACCACACACACACACACACACACACACACCACAACACACACACACACACACACACACACACACGTTGAGAGAGGGATGAGTGTGTGGTGTGAGGTGTCTTTCCTGGAAGCACCACCGGGGAAGTGATGACTGTGTGGCGGGAGGTGGTTGCTGTGTATTTCCGGAAGGTCTACAGACTACCACTGCCTTGAACTCCCTAGTTTGGCCAAGTCTTGTCTTTCCCTTGCTTTCCACATAAATCCCGATCTCCACCTGTCACACTCCAAGGCATCCATCATCGCTCTCTCCCCCTCAGTCATGCATTCCATTTCTCTCACCTTTCATCCCTTAGCTTTGATTCACTAGCCTTTATCCTTCCTGCACACACATTTTCCCTCACTCACGCGCTTTCATTCACTAGCCTTTTCTCCTTTATCCTATACTCACTCACTCACGCACTAACGCCCTCCCTCTTCCTCCTACAGATCGTGGTGGGACCCTTTCATCCCTTAGCTTTGATTCACTAGGTAGCCTTTCTCCTTCCTTCCTCCACGCACTCACGCCCTCCCTCTTCTCCCGCAGATCGTGGTGGGCTGGGTGGTCACCTGCTGCGTCACCACGGCCTGGGTCGGCGCCACACACCTCATCAAGGACATGTTCCTGAGGCAGACTCCCCTCCCAACATCCCTCCAGTTACTGAGGTCGCCACTAACGCCACCGTCGCCCCGTCCAAGGTAAGGCTGCAGGTGATTCCTCGGTGTTGGGTGTTGCGTATAGTTCCTGTTTCTTCCGCTCTGTTGTAGTGGAACGCACACACATCTACACACACACACATACACACGCACGCGCGCAACGCACACACACACACACACACACACACACACACACACACACACACACCACACACACACACACAACACACACACACACACACACACAACAACACACACACACACACACCACACACACACACACAACACACACACACACACACCACACACACACACACACACACACACACACACACACACACACATCACACACTCATATACGATGAAAAAAAATTATCGTTTGCTTCTATGATTGAAACAGTGTATTGTTATCCTTACCATTGTTATTGATATCATTATTATTATTATTATTATTATTACCAGCATCATCATCATTATCATCATTATTATTATGAAGTGTCCATGATGTATTACTCCACAAACATAGGTGTAGGATATATCAATGTGTTTAGGAGTGGCTGGCTTGTATATTTCACTTGCACGCATCTCCTTGAACAACAGCAAAGCCTCACAGCCCAGAGATGGCCACTCGTGCATGAAAGAGCTCGCACAGTCATTCCAAATAATATCAACCCCCTTGCCCCTGCATTGCATTGTGACATGACGCGAGTGTTATGTTGATGTGCGAGTATTGACGTTGTGTTGGAATTTCCGACGTGTCTTGTTTTCACCATGCAACTCCTATCATCGTAAATAATGTTTGGGGTTCACATATTTTCCTTTTCTCAAGTTACTGTGCATACCATTACCAGCCAATACATGCGGCGGCGTGAATGCGGCGACCTTGACATGAGTGAGGACAAAGCAGCGCTATATTAGTGAATTCATGGAGGGGTCTTACATGAAACATATAAATTAGGTAAATATAGGTCAAAAGTATTCATGGTCTTTCACGCCACTGTAACTTATGATGATATTTGCTACCACAGTACAATTTTTGGTAATTTGCAATGTTCAGTGGTAATACTTTTGAGTCCACGTTTGTAGGACCTAGCAAGAAAAGAATGGCATACTAATACTTGCAAAGAAAAAAGAAAGTGGGCAACACACTCTGAATACATGCATGTTTTATGTTAATGGCAAGGCACGGGATGGGGGAGCGGCGAGGGAGGCCTTGTTGTTGACTCCAGGCACGTCCCTCCCGTAGATTAGCCTACTGCAGACCAAAGCGCGTAGGGGAAATACGCATTATTTACCCGAACTAAATTGGCCCACCCCCCTTTCTTTATTTTCTTATTGTATCCTTTATAGGGACTGCCAACTAGGCGGGCTGTTTGTTAAAAAATATATATATTCTCCTGGCCAGTCCTTTGTGATGTTAAAAAAAATCATAAAAAAAAAAAAATCAGAGTATCTACCCCATGAATTATCCTAGAAATTATCAACTTTTATAACCATATATTGGACGAGGCTGAGCCAAGATTAGTGGATGAAAGACTAACCACATACTCTGGTTCATTAGAGGAACAAACGGGACCAAAGTTAGGACCAGACAGGGAACGTGCAATGCGGTTGTTGTTGTTTTGTAGGTGATGGTGGCAACACAGGAGGAAGCAGGCGAGGTAATGGTGGGCGTGAGGGAGGAGGAGGAGGAAGGGAAAGAGGGGCAGTGATGTAGGAGTCCATTAATTAGAGGATAATGGCTAACCTCTTACCCTCTGCACCCTCACTAAGCACCACCACCATCACCATCACCACCACCATCACCACCAGCAACACTACCACTACGGCCACCACCACCACCATCACCACCACCATCACCACCACCATCACCACCAGCAACACTACCACTACTGCCACCACCACCATCACCACCATCACCACCCCATCACCACCAGAAAACACTACCACTGCCCCCACCACCACCACCATCACCCACCATCACCACCATCACCACCATCACCACCAGCAACACTACCACTGCCACCACCGCCATCACCACCACCACCACCATCACCAAAAGCAACACTACAACTGCCACCACCACCATCCACCACCACCATCACCACTAACAACACTACCACTGCCACCACCACCATCACCACCAGCAACACTACCACTGCCACCACCACCATCACCACCATCACCCCCATCACCACCAAGCAACACTACCACTACCACAATCACCACCATAACCACCACCACCACCATCACCACCATCACCACCATCACCACCAGCAACACTACCACTGCCACCACCACCACCACCATCACCACCATCACCACCATCCCCCACCAGCAACACTACCACTGCCACCACCGCCATCACCACCACCACCACCATCACAAAAGCAAAAACTACAACTGCCACCACACCACCATCACCACCACCACCACCATCACTACCAGCAAACACTACCACTGCCACCACCCCCATCCCCAAACCAGCAACACTACCACTGCCACCACCACCATCACCCCCATCACCACCAGCAACACTACCACTACCACAATCACCACCATAACCACCACCACCACCATTACCACCGATCATGTTTTTTTATGCGTTGCCTTCCCTGCTTTGTGTTACTGCTCGCTTCATCACCAAACACTCGTAACTTCCCGTCGAGTTCACGTGTATCTCATGACTGTTCCGTTGACGATGAATCAGTGATGACCTAGATTGCTGGTTACTTTATAGCCGCGTCACGACCTCGCCCCGCTCACTGCCGCTCCTCGCTCCCCTCTTCTGAGTATCATGGAACTTCTTGGGAAAATTCTGAAGTCTTCGTTATGCTTGGCTGAACTATGCTTAGAAAACACATTAAGATTAAGGAAGAAATGAACCACACACACACACACACACACATACACATATATATATATATATATATATATATATATATATATATATATATATTATATATATATATATTATATACACACACACACACACTTTGTTAGGGAGTAGGCAGTCGGGACAGCTGCCGCCATGGTGAAATACTCCGGGGAGGTACTTACGGGAGTTGAGGGGTGCTGCAGACTTATCATTGAAATCTCCCGTGTCCTCTCTTTCCATATCCCTTAGTGTCTCAGATACACAAGAGAGTAGCTGCAGCCTGCACTCTAAAGACAATTCCTTTTACTACTCACATTACACTACATGCACTTACATCCCTACACTATCTTCACTCAAAATTTTATTATGCCTGTAAATCGCCCTGCCTCGGAGTCCCTAACTGGGGAGGGGACCAGAAATATCCTCAGGTCGGTCAGTCTTCAAGATGTCGACTCGAGGTGTCTTGATACTTTTTTCTAGCCTTCTCTCCTTAAACTTCTGCAACATTCGCGGCCTTAGATCTAACTTTCTCTCTGTTGAACATCATCTTTCCTCCTCTAAACCTCATCTTCTTTTCCTCACCGAAACCCAGTTGTCTGTGAGCACTGAGAGCCGACCTTTTCTGTCTCCTCTTAATGTCTCTATTCTCATTTTCAATCCAAAGCTGGCTGTTGCGTGTTGCGTATATGTGCGCAATGACATCACTTGCTCTCGTGCCCACGGCCTTGAATCATCCGAATTTTCTACCATCTGGCTTCGACTTCAATGTCACTCTCTTACTAAATTTATCTGTGCTGTATATCTCTCACCTAACTCCTCTGACTATGTAAATTCTTCGACTATTTAACATCAAAAGTGGAGCACATCTCATCTAATTTTCCTTTAGCTGAAATTCCATTCTTGGGGACTTCAATGTTCACCACCAGCTTTGGCTATCATCTTCTTTCACTGACCAACCTGGTGAGCAAGCCTACAACTTTTCTATCCTCCAAGACAAGCAGCTGACAAGCAGCTGGTGCAGCACCCTACCCGTATTCTTGACCGCCTTGGAGACACGCCCAACATTCTTGATCTTTTCCTAACTACTAACCCTTCTGCTTACTCTGTGAAACTATTCTCTCCGTTGGGTTCCTCCGATCACAATCTTATTTCTGTAACCTGTCCTATCGCTCCGGTACCGTCTCGGGACCCACCTAAGCGGAGGTGCTTCTGGCACTTCAACTCAGCTAAGTGGGAAGACCTAAGGCAGTACTACTCTGATTTTCCATGGAATGATTACTGCTTCCATGTCAAAGACCCATCTCTTTGTGCAGAGCGCATAACTGAGGTCATAGTCTCTGGCATGGAGGCGTACATTCCACACACTTTCTCTAATCCTAAAGCCCGTCAACCTTGGTTTAACGCTGCTTGTTCTCATGTTGTCCGAGATAGAGAGGTGGCTCAAAAAACGGTACCGTAAGCATCCATCTCCTGAAATCATAGCCCTTTATATTTCTGCCCGCAATCATGCCAAATCTTACTTCAACTTACCACAAACTCTTTCATTTATAGAAAATGTCAAAATCTTTCTGAATCAAATTCCTCTCGTGACTTCTGGCATCTAGCTAATAACATCTCTAACAATTTTTCTTCTTCATCTTTCCCTCCTATGCTTCACCCAGATGGCTCCACAGCTGTCTCATCTACTTCTAAAGCTGAACTCTTCGCTCAAACATTTGCTAAAAATTCCACTCTGGCTGATGAAGGGCTTGTTCCTCCTTCTCCTCCACCCTCTGACTATATTATGCCTGTCATTAAGATCCTTCGGAATGATGTTTTCTTTGCCCTTTCTGGCCTAGATCCTCGGAAGGCTTACGGTCCTGACGGAGTCCCTCCTATTGTTCTCAAAAACTGTGCTTCTGTACTTGCACCTTACCTAGTCAACCTTTTCCGTCTTTGTCTATCTACTTCCACCTTTCCTTCTTGCTGGAAGTTTGCTCATATCCAACCTGTTCCTAAGAAGGGTGACCGTTCTAATCCTTCAAACTACCGTCCTATAGCTTTGACTTCCTGCCTTTCAAAAGTTTTTGAATCTATACTTCATAAGAAGATTCTTAAGCATCTATCTACTCACAATCTTCTATCTGATCATCAGTATGGTTTCCGTAAAGGGCGATCTACTGGCGATCTTCTAGCTTTCCTAACTGAATCTTGGTCATCCTCCTTTAGGGGTTTCGGTGAAACTTTTGCTGTTGCCCTTGACATATCAAAAGCTTTTGATAGAGTCTGGCACGAATCTTTAATTTCCAAACTACCCTCATTCGGTTTCTATCCTTCTCTCTGTACCTTCATCTTAAGTTTCCTTTCAAACAGTTCTATTGCAGCTACTGTAGACGGACATTGTTCTTCTCCTAAATCTATCAATAGTGGTGTTCCCCGGGGTTCTGTCCTATCACCCACTCTCTTTCTATTATTCATTAATGATCTTCTAAGTCTAACTCAAAGCCCTATCCACTCCTACGCTGATGATTCTACCCTGCATTTTTCAACGTCGTTTATTAGACGTCCAACTCAACAGGAACTAAGTGATTCACGGAGAGATGCCACCGAGCGCCTAACTTCTGATCTTTCTATACTGTCTCCTGTCTCAACTGTCTCCCTCTTCTACAATGAACATTTTAGGACTATCCTTTACTAAAAATCTGAACTGGAAATCTCACATCTCATCTCTTGCTAAAACAGCTTCTAAGAAGTTAGGTGTCCTGTGGCGTCTGCGTCCTTTTTTTTCTCCCTCTCAATTGCTTGCTCTCTACAGGGGCCTTATCCGCCCATGTATGGAGTATGTCTCACATGTTTGGGGAGGATCCACTCATACAGCACTCCTAAACAGGGTTGAGTCAAAAGCTTTTCGTCTCATCAACTCCTCTCCTCTGACTGACTGTCTTCAATCTTTAAATCACCGCCGCAATGTTGCTTCTCTTGCTCTCTTCTACCGTTATTTTCATGCTCACTGCTCTTCTGAACTTGCTAACTGCATGCCTCCCCCCCTCCCGCGGCCTCGCTGCACAAGACTTTCTACTCATTCTCATCTCTATGCTGTCCATCTTCCTAATGCAAGAGTTAATCAGTATCTTTACTCTTTCATCCCTTTCACTGGTAAACTCTGGAACTCTTTTCCTGTTTCTATTTTTCCACTTTCCTATGACTTACATCTTTTCAAAAGAAGAGTAACAAGACACCTCCCGAACTAAATTGGCTCACCCCTCTTTTTTATTTTATTCTCTTACTGTCTTCTTTATGGGGACTGGCAACTAAGCGGGCTTTGTGTTACCCATTTTTGTTGTGCCCTTGGCCAGTTCCTTGTGATGTAAAAACACGCACACACACACACACACACACACACACACACACACACACACACACACACACACACACACACACACACACACACACACAACACACCCCACACACACACACACACACACACACACACACAACACACACACACACGCACACACACACACACACACAACACCCACACACACACACATACACACACACACACACATACACATATATATACAACACACACACAGACATACACACACATACACACACACACATACATACACACACACGCACATACACACAAAACACACACACACACACACACAACACACACACACACACACACACACACACACACACACACAAGGATCCATGCAGCGTTTAACATCCTAAGTCCGGCTAACAGTCTTCCTAACCTTGTCGCCCTTGAACTGCGGCGTCTGCGTCACACTCGACGACCTTGCCTCCGCCGCTCCGGGAGTTGCTTGTTGCGAAGAAAAGCGGCATGGACATATGGGTGTTCTTAATGTTTATTCAAACGCGTATTATTGATATGAAGACGGAAAAATATTACTGTGATCAGCACAACTTTAGAAATACGATAGGTAACTTTGCCTGAGTACATTCTTGCAGCTCAGATGAAACTTAAGCAAGACAACTGTGTGCCCTCTGTAGGTTAATATTGCGTGAGATAAAAGACATTAAAGTGTATTTCGTAGCCTGGCAATCTTGATCTTCAATATTATCATGACATTTTTTCACATTTCATCCCTCTATTTCGCTTCCCTGATGACACAACTTTTCATCCGTTCTTAGGTCATTCAGTAACTTTTAAGTGTAACAAGCACTATGTTCTTTGGTTCTTGCAGCAAAGAGTGGTGTTCGACGCGCCCTTCTTCACCACCTGGTTCTGCACCGCTGGACGGGGCTTTTCTTCCCCCTCTACCTCACCTGTCACTCCTGCTTCCGGAGGGACAAGGACTCCCTCAAGGTCTCTCTCAAGTCCATTGCTCAGAACTTCAGGGACCGCGGCGTTACTTTCAGTAAGTTGGCGCTCGAGGAGGCACGTGACTGGCCTGCTGTGGCTATACGTGAGAGAAAGAGAAAGAGAGTGAGAGAGAGAGAGAGAGAGAGAGAGAGAGAGAGAGAGAGAGAGAGAGAGAGAGAGAGAGAGAGAGAGAGAGGAGAGAGAGAGAGAGAGAGAGAGAGAGAGAGAGAGAGAGAGAGAGAGAGAGAGAGAGAGAGAGAGAGAGAGAGTGTTAGTTTTTAATTTTGGGTGTAAGCTGCCATCCAAGACTCATCGCGGTACAACAGAATGGCATCGCCTAACTAAACCCCTTCAGCCCTGCCGGAGGATGTATCACGCGGGATTTTCTGGGATGAGCCGCAAGAGCTGACACCCACCGTGTTGTTTTAGGCAGCTTGGATACGGTAGGGAAAGGGAGGGAAAGAGGGAAGGACGGAAAGCGAGATGAAGGTAATAAAGAAGAACACTTGTTTAGGTTTGAGGAGGCAGGAAAAGGG
>JACEEZ010019480.1:43058-69395 GCA_016584305.1 Chionoecetes opilio
AAAAAAAAAAAAAAATATCCTGGAAGAAAATAGATGTTTTTTTCATTCAAGGTCACGTCACACTAATTAGAACTGGCAGGATGAAAATGAAAATCAACTTTATTCGCGATATTCTTTTTCTTGATGTTGAAGATGGACGTCAGATGCTTCTAAACACGAATTGACAGTAATCTTGCCTCAGCAAGGAGGCAACAACACTACTTGGTCATCCTCTTTGTTAATAAATGTATGAGAACGAGTAATAGTCTGGCAGCCAAATGGGAGTTTAAGGATATACCTGGAAGTAGAGTATATACAATGTTTTTTATTTATTTGGGTCACTGAGACCATAAATTTTAACAATCCGCTTGATGACACCCTGTCACCTTTGGGCATTTTTCTAATTTGCATAAAACCATGATGGCCGCCAGTATTCTATTGAATATACTATAATTAAGATATCTCGGCTTCTAGAAGGATTTTTAAACCAATCTAAAATGTTTTAACGGGGCTTTAAGACACTAGGAACCCACTGGAATGACTTTTATTATGATTTGACAAATCTTTCATTTGCATAAGTCCAAGATGGCCGCCGTCAAACCTCTCGGGAGACCGGTTTTATGTCACCACATTCTGGATACAATTTTGGATACATTTTAAATTATATGTTTTAGTGTTTTGGAAAAATAGAGGTCCCATATAATACATCTTATATTACAATTTAAATATATTAGCTTCATTTGCATATTCGAATATGGCCGTTGTCAATCTGTTAACATTTTGCTGTACTTATGAATGACATGCTTGATTGATCTAAACGGTGACAATATCATTTAACACCTTTAATATAATATTAGTAGTTGTCATTGACGTATACGTTAGAATATATTTAAGCTGACAGACACCAGGTCATAAAGTAAACTAATTTCAGATATCCATTATATAGAATAAAGTGACTGAATCATAATGTTCTAGTAGTGTCTATGCTGAGCAAGCCATGGCGCATAAATAAATCGTTCACATTTCTTCTCCTTTAACTACTGCGATATTAGAGTTTATAGTACATGACATTGTACACAGTTATCAACATGATGTTCCTCTCATCTGTCTGTGTGGCATTAATACCTTTATGTCTAATTGTCATCGTCGTCATCTGCATCAGAGGCTACATCACATTTAGTCAGTTCGTTATGACAGTCCTCAGCATGACATCCGCAAAATACAGTGCACGGTAGTTTACCGCTCACACATCCACATCTTCCTGATTTGCAAGGTCTTTCACTTTCACAAGAGCAGCGAATCAGTTTCAGAATCTCTTGTGGAGCAAGGGACACATCTTCATGTATCGATTTAGGCAACATAGTCTTGGAACTGTCGTCACGAACGTATCCATCCATGTTCTGTTGGATCTAGCGAGGGAGGGTCTAGATCCAAAGCGTGTTTCCACACAGCTGCCTGCAGGTGTGCCCGTTTGACATTTTCCAGAAATGCTTCTGTTGTGGGAGGTAGAGACTTCAGCTTTGGTATGGCTGTGGTGCCCTTTCCAACCTTTGTGGCCCATGACTTCTTCCTTGCCTCAGACATACTGCTACAGTCCTTGTGTCCATAGCATGCGGCCACAAACTTGGATGCCTGTCTTGTTATATCTGGTAACAATGCATGAATGTCACCCAAAAGTGACAAGGAGTAGCCTTCTCGCAGTACTTTCAGTACCCTGACTTTACCAATACCGAAATAGCATGCACATGTATCACAACCCGATAGGGCGTGCATAGACAACAGTCCATCTACTATGCTTTGCTATTGTTTAACAGTAGCTTGTATGTCAATAACGGTTCTACCATAAATCGGCGATTCTTTAACGATCGCTTTGGATCCCTTACAATATTACACGGAAAGCCACAGAATATACAATGGTGCAGGAACTCAAAGTTAGATGCGGCAGAACGTCGTTGTTTCTTTAATATACTTGCCGACTTCTGTGGTGGGATTCCTTGTCTTTTGAGGTGTCTATTTACCTGTTGTTGTGAAACATATGTCGACACACAGTTTCTGTGACACTGAATCGTAAGGTCACTGTTAGCGTCACGTTTTTCTTGTAGCACCACATGTAGGCCATCACCATATTTTTTGCTATACTTGATGATTGTCTTTATTCTTGCACTCCCAGCAGAGCTCAAGTCTTTGGCACCAGGATCACATCCAAACTTCCACTTGAAATAACACTCTTCTTCCTCCATATTTCTTTCACTGAAAATAGATTATATTACGTTAGAAAAAACAACTAGACATTGAACTGTATACTAGTAGTGGTTTGCCACTACAAGGTTGTAACATCTGTAGGTATATCATAACGTACTAGTATAATAATGTCTGGATAGTCCAGCAGCCAACTAGCTTAGCCTGGAAGTGGAGTATATACAATTTTTTTGGGTTGATTTAGGTCACTGAGCCCAAAATAATAATTAGATAACGTGGTGACATGAAACCGGTCTCCCGAGAGGTTTGACGGCGGTCATCTTGGATTTATGCAAATGAAGGAGTTGTCAAATCATAATAAAAGTTATTCCATTGCGTTCCTAATGTCTTAAAGCCCCGTTAAAACATTTTAGATTGTTTTAAAATCCCTTCTAGAAGCCGAGATATCATAATTATAGTGTATTCAATAGAACACTTGGTTTATGCAAATTAGAAAAAAATGCCCAAAGGTGACAGGGTGTCATCAAGCAGATTCTTATTATTATGGACTCAGTGACCCAAATAAATAAAAAAAACCTTGTATATACTCCACTTCCAGGTTAAGCTAGTTGGCTGCTGGACTATAATGAGCCATGCGTATTTCAGTTTGGCAATTCAAGCTTGAGCGTGTGCTGGCCAAAAAAATTTCCTTCCCTCGGTGTCAACAGGAAGGTGTGGGATACGGAACTATAGTATTCTTTAGTAAGGCAAAAAAAATACATTCTCTCATAAGGTCCCATGCTTAAAATGATGCCTATGTTTACCTGATAATATGGTTAACTATGATAAAATAAAACTGAAATTTAGAAGAAAAGTAGTATTCCCTTCTCCTGGCATCAATTATCAGTCAGTAAGCAGCAAGGAGTCAGGATTTTGAATCTCGTTAAAAAAAACAGAGTATAGTGTAGTCATTTAGAGAAAATTCGTGAACTATAGAGATTTGATACAAAATTAGAATGGAAAGTATGATAAAGAAGAAGGGAAAATTAAGGTTATGTCCGAGGAACCCAACCAATTATTGAAGAGAGCATCTGACTAAATCACCAGTAGGTTTCGATTTTAGGGAAAGATTACAACTAAGTTATTGAAGGCACGTCAGCAAAATATACAGGCACTCAGGGAAGGTACCATACGAGATAAATAAAGTGAAGTTAAGGTTACACGATTGAAAATTAGAAGTAAAGATGACATTAAAAAAATTCAATGAATAAATATATAATAATAAGAATATAGGAACATAAGAAAATAAGGAAGCTACAAGAGGCCGCGAGACCAACACGAGGTAGTTCCTGTTACTTAACACTACCTACATCCACTCAGGTAATAGGACTGCAAAACTAAGGGGTAGAAAGGCAAGGTTGATAGGGATGTGTGAAGATTGATTAGGGCGGAAAAAAGTGACGACGCAAGCAAGGAACAAAATTGAGGAAGCATAAATACCGTCCATGTTACATTCTGGATTACATTCTGGTGTCATGCCGTGAATGTAAGGGGAAAATAAGAGCATTGACACCGTAGAGCTTCGAAAACCAAGAACCACTTCCCTATACGAACAAAGCTGGAAAGCACGTGCATGAAATGTGGTAATACGCGAACATAACAATAACTAATAGTATTACTGATAATGATAACAGTAAGGATAGCAATGATGTAAATATAGTAGTAATTGTGATAGATAAAGCACAGCACCGATAATTATATAAGTGAGCCTATAATTGTGCTCACTTCTGCGAAACTGGTCTTACCTAGAAAATGTAACTCAGTAGACTGAATCACAATCTTAATCTGAGGATGTTTAATAGTGGGGGTTTTTCGTATGTATGTTTGAGTGTGTGCGTGTGTGTGTGTGCGTGTGCGTGTGCGTGTGTGTGTGTGTGTGTGTGTGTGACTGTGTGTGTGTGTGTGTGTGTGTGAGAGAGAGAAAAAAAAAAGAGAGAGAGAGAGAAGAGAGAGAGAGAGAGAGAGAGAGAGAGAGAGAAGAGAGAGAGAAAGAGAGAAAGAGAGAGAGAGAGAGAGAAGAAGAGAGAGAGAGAGAGAGAGAGAGAGAGAGAGAGAGAGAGAGAGTATGCGTACGTTCACTGCTAATATATTCAAATTTATTATATTTCACACGCTGCAAAAACAACTCATTAATTTGACATTACTAAAGGCCCTTCTTCCATCTCGAGACGTTGCCCTTCACCCGACATCTCCGTGAAGCATAACGCCCCCCCCCCCCCCCACCACCACCCTCTGCTACCTGCCACCTGCCCTCCCCCTCCGCCACCCGCCCTCCCCCTCCTGCCCCAAGACATCCGGTGAAGGAAACGAGGGCCTGTATACCCTGCCGTCCCCTGAGACACCTGTTGCAGCCCCGCCGGATTATAGACTTGCAGGTTTCAAAGTTTTGTATTAATTAGGCTAAATCTCATAATCTCATCGTAAATACGAGACCGCGGAGGACAAGCGACCTTCTTAAATGTTTAGTAGGACTCAGACTTACGATCTTAGCAAGGTAATAACTAACATTGGTCTTTATTATTCCTTTTTTTGCCTTTATATTGGACCATGTAGAGAGGAAGGTCTGCCCTAAAAGTTGTAGATTATGATTCTGCGTGGTAAAAAAAAAAAAAAAAAAAAACTAAGGACGAGACTTTATAAGGTTGAAGGAAATCATTAATGCTAGAATGATGGGATACTTTAAGAGCTCAACGACTGATAACATAAGAACATAAGAACATAAGAAAATAAGGAAGCTACAAGAGGCCGTGAGACCTATATACACGTAGTAGTTACTGTTACATGTGAATAGAGGTGTTCGTAAGTTCATGATATGGCTCGATTTAAAGCTTCCGTGTGTGACAACCCTGGAGTCACCACAACAACGTCCATGAAAAGAAAACTAAAATCGAAACAGCAATAGTGAAGGACTCGCATGTTTTTTTTCATGTTTCCGACACGTCTCAAAGTGCACAAAACACAGATATGGAAAACAAGGCTGCCAGCTGTGCACTATCGGTTTGTTGAAAAGGCTCAGTGAAAACTCGATAATCACCGATACCTGCCATCGTATTAACTCGTTGTGCCGTCGCCTTCAGCCTCTCGACGCCATCACGCCCGGCAATCGTGGCGGAACTGCCGGCAAAAAATGAATTGGCGAAAAATGACAGTGAAAAAATCGGTGTTATTCCAGTTTGACACCGAATTCACTTTGGTGGACAAAACTATTTTTTTTCTGGTGATTTTTTCTGTTTTGAATTAATATGTAATATGCTAACCGTTTCTGTCGCAAATCACTTTTTTTAGGTAGGTAAAAGGTTAGGTTAGGTATATTATATGTTAGGTTAGGTAAAGGTTAGGTTAGGTATAGGTTTGGTTAGGTTCAATTTGTTTTTCAATCATTTTTGTAACAAATATCACACAAAAAAAAAATAGTGAATTGCGACAGAAACTAAATCACAGCAGCTAAAATCAAAACACATAAAAACTTACCAGAAAAAAATAGTTTCGTCCACCAAAGTGAATTCGGTGTCAAACTGGAAATTTACCAAAAAATCATGTATATTGCGACAGACACCACTCGTATCATCGCATCAGTGTGGATATTTGAAGATGACGCCCGGACACGAGTGCCGCCATCCTCGCCACACCTCAAGCACGTTAATTAACATGACCTGCGGACCACACAGCGACCATACAACTTTCTTCACGTGAACTTTATGCTGGCCATGTTTGGTCAACTAAATTTCCATATATCATCACCAATAAATCTAATTCGTCACCCATCGCAATAGCCGTCTATAGCAATACACAATCGAGTAAGAGAGTGAAAACAAAATTAGAAAGAAAAAACTAGAGAACACGATTATTTTCGGATAATAGAAAGGAAACAAATAAACTTATTTTACTTTAAGGTTTAGGAAGAGTCGCGGGAAGGAAGAAGGATCAGCGGAAGGAGAGGAGAGGGGAAATTGAAAATAAAAACAGGTTAGAGGAAGAAGGCTGAGGGGAGGAAGAAGGAGAAGCGAATAACCTACCAGACCATTCCGTGTTGAGATATGATTAGCGGGGCTGTAAGCTTTCGTAATCTCACGAAACTGCAATTTACCTCTTGCCGAGTCACTCTTTCACTCCTCTTTCCCTATCCTCTCCTTCTTTCACCGCTTTCTTCCTGGTGTGGCTTTAGGAGAAGGAGATGGACAGAGTAAGAAAAGGAAGAAGATAAAGAATTGTGATTCTTAAGGCCGTAGCTTCCTCCCTTATCGCTCAGGGACACTTATGAGATGGAAAGACTCGCGTTATCACATCCATCTCCTGCTGCCACCCGTGACCCAAACCCTCGGCCACGCACGTAGATAGTAGATATTCCATTATGAGGAGGGGCTTTGTTTGCTCGCGCGCGCGCGCGCACACACACACACACACACACACACACACACACACACACACACACACACACACACACACACACACACACACACACACACACACACACACACACACAACACACACACACACACACACACACACACACACAACACACACACACACACACACACACACACACACACACACACACACACACACCACACACACACACACCACACACACACAACACACACACACACACACCACACACACACACACACACACACACACACACACACACACACACACACACACACACACACACACACACACACACAACACACACACACACCACACACACACACACACACACACCACACACTCCAACACCACACGCCACACCAACACACGCATTAGAGGCACAACACACACACAACCACCAACACCACCCCATCACAGCATTACTTCCTACGTTCTTTCCACCCATTGCCCTCACCCTTCAAGTGTACCTGTCATTGTGGAGGTACCTGGCGGAGTACACAGACAAATTCACTCCCGAGAATGTACTCCTCCTACTTCACGTCCTTCATCTTTATGTTTGCTAGTGTTGGCTGACTCCATTGGCGTCCTCCGCGCATCAGTAGAAAGATGATATGTTGGAGTAACCTCCGGATATCCACTTGAGTACGAAAAATGAATGGGATGAATGATCTTACTACTTTATACCTACAGCAACGTCGTCGAGTGGTTATATTATTAGTGCTTCCTGTCTGACATGTGACCTGCTGGGACAATACCATGGAGGAGAGAGAGAGAGAGAGAGAGAGAGAGAGAGAGAGAGAGGATGAGAGAGAGTGATAGAGAGATTGATTAGACTTATGTAGGCGTAACATAACATACATACAGTATTATAATTATACAGAGTCACTGTTCATTGAGGAGAGGAGAGAGAGAGAGAGAGAGAGAGAGTCTTCTTTGTGCTCATGTCAAGGCGAGTCTGTCATGCAGTGTTGTGGTGGGATGCAGTCGCCTTTCAGCGCTTTTCTGTTTTTGTTGTCTTTGTGTCGGCGGACGAGGCTGAGATGTGGAGGTGGAGGAGGGAGATAAGAGTGGACAGAAGAGAGGTGGAAGGTGGACCTATAGGAAGCCAGAGAGAGAGATGAGAGAGAGAGAGAGAGAGAGAGAGGAGAGAGAGAGAGAGAGAGAGAGAGAGAGAGAGAGAGAGAGAGAGAGGGGGCATGGAAAAAGAGATGAATAATGACAGTATTTCATGTTTTCGATTATTGTGAGTCCATGTTCAATGTTTTCCTTGGTGTTTGTCTCAGCGCTTGATTGAGTTGGTGTGTTTTTTTGCTTTGTTTTTTCCATCATGTAGTACGTACATATATCACTCAGATTTTCTTAACTCAATGCGGTACACACACAACTCACGCACACACACGCACACACAAAACACACACACACACACACACAACAACTGAAATCAACCTTTATACTTACTTATACTCACTTTCTTTTTTCCTTCATAACCACTCACTCCATTCCCGTCCTTTCCATCAGCCATCACAAACCATCTCACCACCACCACCACCACCACCACCACCACCTTACTTATTATCCTCCCTCCTTCAGGCAAGTTCATGACCCGGTGCTGCCTCTTCTGCCTGCTGTGGTGGTGACCAACTACATGTACGTCTACTCGCTGCGGATCCTCGACTGCACTGATGTGATGCCCTCTACTCCGCCCACGTCTCCTTCGTGTACATCCGCTCATGGGTGATCCTGCACGGAAGTTTGTGGAGCGTTCAGGGTTGAGTACGATGACTAGCAGGAGAGTCTTATGTGTATTTGTAGTTATTTTGTTTGTATGGGGTTTTGTTCTGCGAAAGCTGTGTTTATCTTTACGTCAGAAATAATTATTTGTTTTATTTTTTTACATTTACCTGCATTTTTGTTCCATTCGGGTTCCATTTTCCCTGTTTGTATTATTGGCATTCTCCATTGTAGTATTTGTTTTTGTTTGTTAGTGTGTGTTCTGGAAGGGCTTTGTTCATCTTCTTTACGTCAAAAAGAAATTAAGTAAATTTAAACATTTTGCTTGCTTATTTTGATACGTATTTTGTTTGTATTTTTGTTCTGAAGCTTTGTTTTATCTTCTTTACGTTAAAAATAGACACGTTTTCTATCAGTTCTGCTTAGTTTGCTTCCATTCGGAATTTTTTTTTTTTTCATCTGTTATGTTGAAAAAAAAGCTTGACGGTTTTTTTTTTTTATTTTTTTGACAGGGATAAACAAAGTAATCAAAGCGTGCGAAAGGTTGTAATAAAGCTTGATCAATTTTTCAATTCATTTCATCTCAAAGGACTCATGATGCTTTTAGAGTATATTAATGGTCTTTGTGGATACGCGCTCTATAAAACCCATGAATTCCATTGGACGATCAGTAACGCCTTTAGGATGTCTGTGGTACTGGGTATATCCGAAGCGTTCTTCATGATATGTGGAGACATCTGTGTGGTTTGGATATACTATGGTTATTGGAAAGTAACATTATTCATGCATAGAAGGTTTGCCTGTTTTTCCCATGTAGGAATAGTTGGTTTATTGGAGATTACTTTTATTTGATTTTTTAAATCGCATCGTAAAGTTTTTATTTTTCTCCTGTTATTCTTCCTATTTCTATTCTTTTCGTATTCGCGTTGTTTCACGTTCAGATGTTTAGTAGAATGCAGGAGAGAATAATAACTGATAAGTAACTAATGTGAAATAAGGCATGGGAAGGGTAAGGTAATAGAATAACCAACCATAATCTAATTTTTTTTTCTACAATCACAAAACGACTGGCCAGGGCAAACCAAAAAGCAACATAAATCCCACTAGTGCCAAGTCCCTATATAAAACGACAGTAAGACCTAAAAGATCTTTTTCTCCATTACTTTTTTTCTATTCTTAATACTGTTTTTTTCCGATTACCGTTTCAGTCGCCATCCTCTCGTTCCATCTTTAAACCTTGTTTCCGTAAATTTCTACATGAACCCGTCCCGACTACTTGATCATCTTTCGTCTCCGTCGCTGCGGATGTCGTGGGACGCGTTGAGTCGCCTTTCAGTGGTCGTGTCACGTCGCACCCCTTAGTTACGGTAAAGGGGAAACTTTTATATCGATGAATCTGGTTATTGTTCTATGGACACTCAAAAAAAAACAAATAATAAAACAAAATACATATATAGATAAATGAAAAGAAAATAAATAAAAACAAACACTAAATATAAATGTTTATTTTGATCATCTAACATGGCCTGATAACTCCAATAGGATTGTGCAAAACAAAAAAGGTGGTGGGTGGTGGTGGTGGATGGTGGTGGTGGTGGACGAGCCGAAATAAGTTGAGGAGTTCAGGAGCAAGGCTAAGGAATACACCCTAGAATATTCTCCATAGGCTTGAGTCAGGATAAGACTGAAAGGAGGCGACGGGATACTAGAGGAGAGGGAGTTGGGCAGGAGGCATGGTGGGGCGGGGAGGTGAACAGGGGGGAAATTATGGTACTGAGTGTTTGGAGATAGGTTGAGAACGTTAAGGAAGTTACGGCCTGTCGGCCTCCTCCTATGAGTACATAGCAAATAACACATACACTAAGTCTTTGACATGAGGTCTTCCTACAAACTACGTAAATCTAACTAGTGAGTGAACAGTAAGTTGAACAGGATAGAGTGGGGTAGCACCCCCCTACCCCACCCCTCCTTTCGACAACGGCAGGAAACAAGTAGAAGGGGAAAACATACTGTACCTTATAGAAGACAAGGACAGTCTGAGTTTTGTATCAAGGAATGAAATAAATAAAATTGTTTTATAGAGTACTACTAAACGCTATGTAGGGGACCACTGGTTCTTTCCAGATGTAGGGGAAGAAGCAACGGTCAGTTGATGCCGAGCAGGCGCTGCAGTTTAGAAATTAGTGTTTTTTTATCTTGAAAAACTTCAATTATATCTCTCCTAATCTTACATGTAAAGAGATATGAATACTTTTAATCTTTACTTATAGAATGAAAAACGCAATCTCCGCATTGTATAAATCGGTCCGTACATCATATACTTCCAGTAAATTTTAGCAATTTTAAAGATTGAGGTCTGAGCCATTGAACATACCGATATTGTAGAGTGATAAGATGATAAGAAGGGAGGAAGTCGGAGGAGGTGATGGTATTGATCAACAAGTACAACCCTTCGTTGCCTATCCCTGTCTTTGTCCTTCCTTAAAATTACCGTAGTCTTACTCTTACCTTTATTTCTCACCACCGTTATAAGAAGGACGCAAGGAGGGAGTGCATCATTATTTACCTTTTTGAGAATGGCACAATGTTTAATGGGTGTGCCAAATCACTCGGTTGCTTTGTTTAATAGGCCACGTCATTGATAGGTCCAGAATCATTTGTGCAATGGTATATTTACTTACCTGGTACGCGCCAAGGTGTAGGGTAAAGGCGGCGTGGTGTGGAATGAGGCTTGTTGGACTCATACCTGGCACGCACGTTGCAGGCCTCCCCCAGGCCCCCTTGGCCACCTGGCGGGTCGGTGCCGCGTGATAAGGACGCCTCGAGGAGCAGCTGAAATTAGACATGCAAGGGTAAACACCACGAGACTCCAATTTTCCTTCTCTCTTTCCTCTTGACTCACCCTTGCCTGCCGCGCTGAGAGGAGGGATATTACTGGCTGCTCAGGGTGGCGGGAAGGTGAGGAAAAAGAGGACAAAGGCGCAAAAAGGAGATAAGCTTGTCGTATTGAGGTATACGCACAGCAAAGCAGCACCCTGAAGTAAATGTCATGTAGCGAAATTACGTGTGGCGTCTTTGCTTGTTGATCATATTGAGGTGGTATAGGGAAGGAGGAACATGAATCGCTTTAGTCAGTAGTCGCTAACTGTTTTTCATGCTATGGGATTCTTAATTTGTTTCTTTTTTTTACGTTGGAGCCATATAGCGGGCCTGTAGGCTATTATATTTTTTTTTCCTGGACGGGCTCAGGTGGTTGGCCCGCACATTCTTGGAAGGGTACGTGATGGTTGTTGGCCCTTCGCCCGTGGTGGCGCACGACTGGATTTTATATTGACATCCTGTGGTCTATAGGTGAAGGTCCGTTTTCTGTGATGTCTGAACCTTGTTAGGCTCATGCTGCCACCTGGTGTTCCCTCCACCGCACTGAAGTCGCAGATTCGGGCACTCGACGATGGACTTTTACAGCTTGCCTCCTAGTAGGGACGTGATACTTGGGACCTGCTCCACATACCAAGCTCTTGCCTGGTAAAGACGGCATGAGAGCTGCCACTGCAGGATTCGAACTCGGGACATCGAGCTCACCACTCCAAGGACGCTAACCACTCGGCCCCGCCGAATAAAGTCTCCAAAGTGAGGTCTATAAGAACTATAGTCAGCGTGATCAATTGGTCATTCATACGTAAAAAGTCATAATCCCAAATCCAGTGGAAATTCTGGGCCTCACACTGTCATCAACCCCACGCGCTCTGGGTGAAGGAGCGTAGCACAGCAGTTACAAAAAGAGTGCCAGGCCTCAAGGGAATGGGATTGAAGTCGTCGTTGTTAGTCCTCCAGGCTCAGCCACTCACCGACACAGAAGTCTCACGGCCACCCACTGCCCAATGCCCCCCAACTAGTGATCGTCTTGAACACGTGGTTGTTTTTTATTACTTGAGTACCAGACATGGATGACCTATCAAGATGTGTTAAGTGATTGATGATGGCAGATGTTATCAATATTAAGTTTTCCTTAGATAATGAAATTATATAAGAGCTATTTTAAGTTACGGTTTGGATTGAGTGACACCAAGACCTTCAGGGTTTCTCATAAGTTTTGAATTGTTTAACATTTTTATATTCCATGCACATAGGGTCGGATTGGCCAATCCATGTTTAAAAGATTGAGCTTTCTTTCCACGTCAGATACTGGATATACATTCAAAAATGTATTTTCTGAAACTACTTACATTAGTGAATCTTACGCCCGAATCATCAAGACCGTAGTCGGTAAAGAGTAAGTGAAACTCGAAATTTTAAATGAGTTTATGGAAGGATGTTCATTTGGTGAAATAAGTCCTTTCATAAGTGAACTCAATCCAATGCTTGATTGGAGAGAGAATAACAAAAAAGTTCGTTAGCTTTATGTCTTTAGATCTTTTTTTTCATACGATGTAAGAGAGCTGTGTTATCATTCCCTAGCGAGGTCCCGTGCTTGAGCAGAATGATAAGGAGAAGTAATGTGACAACATTATACCTTATCACAATATATGACCGTAAAGAGAAATTGATGTGAAAAACTGTAATGAACATCTCTGTATGAAAAAGTCAACCACATGATGATTAACTTGACCGCCACCCAGCATGCCTCAGTGCTGGTTAATATCCAAAGATTCACTAACTGCGTACATTTAGTAAACATACTCATTGTGGGTTGAAAATCCCCGGTGCAAAGATAACAGCTCTATCTCGACATTTACAGTACATGAAACTTCACACTCACTCTCAGTGTGTCCTCATATCCAGTCCTGCACGCAGCATTGGGGTCGCCGAGTGCCTCCTACAGTAAGAGTGCTTGGCCTTCAGCTGCCAGAGCTCCACCACGGGCGGAATGATTAAGCAAGGCCCGAGACGATAGCTTGTCACAAAAAACTTGAAGTTCAACTTGACTTCTGAACTGAGCCTTTTTTTATCCTCGGAGTTTGGATCTATATATATATATATATATATATGGGGTGTGTGTGTGTGTGTGTGTGTGTCTGTGTGTGTGTGTGTGTGTGTGCTTTATATACATATTATAATATATCTTGATATTTCAGGGTGACAAGACACTCGTCAGACTTGGGGTTGTTTATGCGCAACGTTTCGCCCAAAGGCACTTGGCATCATCAGGCTAAAAATAGTTAAAAATTTAATATATTGCAATGCTAAAAAAGCGAAACATCTAAAAAAATTTATTTCTAAGAAACAAAAAATATTCCTCTATATCTAAATTACTAACTAATAAATATAATATAATTGGTACTTAACGGACCTTAGTGTGTATGCTGTCTGAGTTGGTAGAGACTGAATGAAACACTCAGTTCGTGGGTAACATTCAACTTGTGTGGGGCGATCGAACCGTAGAGTTTCGGGCAATCGAAACAAGGATAGTCAAAACAAGGACTTGGCACAGCATACCACACCAAGGTCCGTTAAGTACAAATTATATTTGATTATTAGTTAGTATTAGATACTAATAAGAATTTTTCTGTTTCTTAGAAAAATTTTTTAGATGTTCGATTCTTTAGCATTGCAATATATAAATTTTTTAACTATTTTTAGCCTGATGATGCCAAGATGCTTTGGCGAACCGTTCGCGCATAAACAACCCAAGTATGACGAGTGTCTTTGTCACCCTGAAAATATCAAGAGGTACTACCAAATAAGAAAATCAATTATATATATATATATTTTTATATATATATATATAATATATATATATATATATATATAAATATATATATATATATATATATATATATATATCTCTATTATATATATATATATTATATATAGATATATGTATATAAATAAATCAGTTTTCTTATTGAATGGAGCATCACGTCTCTCTCCCTAAGCGCGAATATTTTGTTCACGCAGTTTCAGTTGTCTAGGAATAGTGATGTGAAGTCCTAATCCAACGAGCTTCTCTATCATGCGTACAGAGGCGGGTGGTTGCACGAGGCCGCTGTGATGCTACTCGTTCTGCGGGCCCACGAGTTTTATGTTCTTTAGACAAAAACAAAAGCGTAACTTACAGTGTGACAGAGGTTTTTCGTTTCCAAAGTATCCTCTTACGGATTCTTTTTATTTCTCTATCTATAATCTAAGTTTTGTTTTGGAAGTTCTACTTCTTCTGTGGTAGATATAATCAACTCTGGTCTAACTCACACAAATTGGAACTTCACAGGAATTTGTTCTGTAACTAAGTGTTCCCAATTATTCATCAATGACATTATCAACTGAAAGAAATTTCTTATCCACTTCTTTACCCATGGAACTTCAACTTACATGTCCCAATGTCATATCATTGGAATTTAATGAATCACGAAGCCCCGATGCCATTACGTGCTTGATTTCGTAAATTTTTCTTTGATCGTTGAAAGAGATAAAGAAAACCTTTTGGTCGTATGACTCAAAAATCCCAATTCATTCTTCTGTAACAAGACTCATCCTCATGTAATAAAGGATCCACTCTTGTTGACAACATTCAGATTGAACATATTCCTCCACGTAGAACATTCCTGATGTGTCTCACTAGATATCTTGACTGAAACATTTGTATCTTAATTTCTGAATCCAGCTTTTCAGAATCACGCTCAGGGGCTGGTGGGGCGAGATGTCTCACTCTAACAGAACACTGTAGGCTGGAGGGAGTCTTTTCACTCTATCTCCACTCCCTTACTATGCAAAGTAAACTTGTGTTTTCACGCATCTCTTTTCCTGATACACTCTGGAACGCCTCGCTTTAGTTTCTTATCCAACCTGTAATTTGACTGAGTTCAGGAATATAAAAAAATATCATGAATTTATGTTGCAACTTATCCCTTATTAGAACACTGCTGTGGTCGTATGCCATTTTGGGGAGAAGTAATCGACCAATAGTCTTATCCCCCAGTTATACATGCAACCTCAAGGCCATTTTCGTCATATAAAGATGATACATATTTATATTGATCAGTCGTCCGAGTTAAAAAAGATAAAGGAATGGATCATATTTTTGCTTTTTGTGGACGAAAATATAATTAACGGTGCATATGATTGCCTCGCCGAGCCTCTCCTTCGTATTGCATAATTTCACACTTTCACACCGCCAACCTCCACTTTAGGGCTTAAATTACCAACACGTCCTTCAGTACGCTTATAAAGGTCACGCACCTGCACCACCCTCCACCACCACCAACACCACCACACCACCACCAACACACCACACCACCACCACCACCACCTCCACCACCACCACCACCACACACCACCACCTTCCACCACCACCACCCCACCACTCCATCTCCCCACCCCACCCCCCCCCTCCACCTCACCCACCACCACCACCACCCACCACACACCACCTCCACCACACCACCACCACCACTCCACCACCCACCACCACCACCACCACCAACACAAACACCACCACTACACCCCACCCCACACCCCACCACCACACCACCACCACCACCACCACCACCACCACCACCAACACCACCCCACACCACCACCAAACCACCAACCCAGACACCCCGAACCACCACCACCACCACCACCACCACCACCACCACCACCACCACCACAATACCAACCACCACCACCACCACCATCACCACACCACCACCAAATACCATCACCACCACCACCACCACCCACCACACCACCAACACCACCACCACCACCACCACCACACCATCAATACCATCACCACAACACCACCCACACCACCACCACCACCCACCAACACCACCAACCCCTACCACACCACCACCACCACCACCACCGTCACCACCACACCAACACCACCCGTTCACCCACCCCCACCAGCACGACCACCACCACCACCACCACCACCACCACACACCACCACCGCTTACCACCACCACCCCTACCACCACCACCACCACCACCACCACCGTCACCACCAACACCACCACCACCATCACCATACCACCATAACAAGAAACAATAACAACAAAACAATAAATTATAATAGTAAGTATATGAAAATTATAATGATGAATAGTGTTTTTGCTGTCATTTATTGAATAGCCCTCGTCCGTATATCTGTTCTCGTTGATGGCGTTTAGTTACTCAAGATCTATTAAGACTTTTAATGATAGTATGTCGTATTAAATCTGAGTTTAACTCGTCACGGGGACGAGGGAAACCACCAGCGGCGGGGGGGGGGAGGGGAGAATTGGGGGTCTTTAAAACAAACCCTTAAATGGTTGGCAGCAATTCAGTGTTGTGTGTGTGTGTGTGTGTGTGTGTGTGTTCAAGAGGACCCGCACCACGCCCCTCCGCCGCCACAATGCCGCACACCCCGCCAGCGAAGGGAAGTGAAATATAGGATGGAAGTCAACGCCAGTCAATAGGCTCTTTACGGCTTTGATGAAGGTCCTGCCCCAGCTTGAACCCCGTGTATGCAAGGTGCCTGTGCTGTGTAACATGAAGCGTCGCCCTGCCTGCTTCCTGTTCATTGATGTTGATAGGACTGATTATGTTCCTTATTAATGGGGCAATGGGCTTCTTGACCGGTCTTCCGTGTGAATACCAGGCAAGTTTGTTTTTCGTAGCATGTATGATTCATGCAGACATAAAACATAGGGAGAGCTAGGCCGCCCACATCCGCCCTCATCAGCAGGACGCCGCTCATTGATTCTAGGCTGCTTTTCGTTTTGTTGTTATTGCCAGGGCTTTACGACTTCCCTGCTCCGTTCCCCCGGCCAGTCCAGCCTGGCCCTCTGAGCTCACCTGTAAAGGTTCCCATAGGTCACGCCTCATCACCTTGCTGACACTCCACCACCAACCACAACCATCCCACACCACCTCCCGCGCCACACTCACCCAATGAGACACGCGAACACTACATACTCCAGCACCAAACACCACTTACTGACTGACGCTTCTCTCACAAAATGATGATGGGAGAATACTGTAATGAAAAATGTATCGTGTGCAGGAGACGGAGTGATGAGGTCTTACCGCCACAAACCATACATTCTTTTACCTCCAGGCACATCAAGGAACTGAAAGTAACTTTATCCCTTAGTACTTTGTGTTAAGAGACGCAAGGAGACAACAGTACTGGATCTTAAGATAATTATATAGCAAAAGTTAGCAAACCTTAATGGTAGAATGCCTGTCACTCTCCGGGGAAAAAAAGCCGATTACAAGAGGTAAATACAAGGATGGTGTTTGTAACGTGGTAGTTGGTGGTGTATAGGAAAGACATGACCACGCGCTGCAGGGACTGTGGTCGATCATAGCCTTTTCTTCTTTTTAAAAATCACACCCGAAGGTTATCGTGCAGTCACTGTATAGCACGTTAGAATAACTCCATTGTGTTTGCTTCTTTTAATATAAAGGAAAATATCAGAAATTGTCTGCTGGGTGGTAATGTATGTTCCATAGGTGTTTGGGAGAACACAGCAGGCAATTGTGGCATTGGATAGAAGTAGGGGCGGCAGTGGCTGTTGAATTGAGGTTTGGGGCACAAAAAAGTGCCACGCACTGTGCGGTGTGTACACACTAAGAAAAAATGGTGCAGGAAAGGTGCAAATTTGACATTGGGTGCAAAATCGCTTGCCGGGCGGAAGGTGCAATTTTGCATCTCTAAAGGTTACGTTAGGGTGCAAAACATAGAAAGTGCAAAAAACTTGCACCTTTCTTGATTATTTATACAAGGAGGATGGGCCAGGGAAATATAAAATATTTTTCTGTTACTGTTATCATTTATTGGTATTATTATCATTATATTATATACTACTATCATTTTTTTGTATTCTATTATCCTCATTATATCAATACATCAAATTGCATCATTGATATTTAATCCTTATCATTATTCTTTTATTCATTATAATTTATATTATCATTATTATTATCAAACATCATTCTATAAATTCTATTATCATCATTATCATCATAATTGATATTATTGTTAATATTTATTATTATAAATAAATATGGTAATTAATTGATATTAATGATAAAATATTATTATTGTATATGGGGAGTATATTAGGATTGAAACAATAAGAAACACTGGGGAACAAATTTGTTGAGTTAGGTCTGACCACTTGTTATTAAGTAATTTTTTGGGTGCTGAATACAAAAACTGATCTCAGTTTTTTCTATTCCACGTCAAGTTTTTGAACTGTAGGGATTTTGTTTCTTAAAAAATATGCAAAAATACTGTACATACAGTAACAGTGCTTATTTATAAAAAGTTGCAAATGTTACCATACAATGACAAAATGAAAGGAAAATAGGCATGATAGAATGTGTCATTTAACATTATCATGTTTTTAGAAAGGATAAGGTTATAATTGTGTGCAGGTTAGGTAAAAAAATTTACGTTTGTAGCTTTGTTCTGGAGTGTTCAAATTGAGGACTATCGCGTTGATGCTCCAACAAATAGTCAGCCAGCATATTCACATCCCATTACCCTGGTAACGTTCTTCCATAACCTTGCAAAATCTTGGTGAAAATCGTTTCACTTTGCTCGTCGCTAGCAGCACCAAGATTTGTCCGGAAAGTTGCAAGATGGCTATGCAAAAAATGTACTTTAATACTCATGTGCAACCAAGCGATGTGTAGCTCTCCAAAGTTATGAACAAATTTCTGTGTAATTCACTTGCCGTAATTTCCAAGAAAGTTCTTGACGGACGTCTTTTGAAAGGATAGCAAGCATTCTTTTCAAGGTCTGACATCGTACCGTTGAAAATGTTCATCTTGATGAGCTGTCGAATTTGTGGACCATTCAAAACCAACACTGGTCTTGGATTTTTTTTCAATTGACATCCAGGAAAGCCCAAGATGCTGACTTCAAACAGTCGCCACAGTTGACAATGCTTTTACAAATTGTTTCATGAAGACCTAGTTTTATGTGCAGAGGTGGGAATATTATTTTCTTTCCTGTCAACAAGTGGCTCATGTACAATGTTAGATCCCAGGTTTAAGATCAGATTCTCGGAGGCGAATCTCCGTCTGAACCCAAGCTTCTCTCCGAGCTCTGCTATCACCACAACAGAGACAACAGGGATAATTTGTGTATTCCACGTTCTGTTGACCAAGAAGGAAGGACACCATTTTTAAGGTCAACAAGATGATCCAATTGTGTTTGGTCATATTGCAGATAACTCAATGACCTCTTTACATCTCCATATTCTTCACGAAGAAAGACGAATGCCCAATAGGGACTGCGCCACAAACAAATCTGCCATTGTGTAGAAGACACACTTCAAGCTCCGCTTTGAGCTATCAATACAACGCCATTTCATTTGGATTGTAGATGAAAGCCTAATTCCTTCAGTAAGCCAGGAAGTTATGGCAAAAAAAACAAAACGCCTCGTCGGCACTTCGAAAGTACTGCAGAAATGTACTTCTCTGGTTCGAAAGTAGATACAATTCACTCCTTGTTCAAAGTATGTTTTTCTCGTTCATCTTGATGCTATATTTCTGAGCTTTTTTTTGGATAGCCCAATCACGTGCTAAATCATTCATACTTCGTGCTGATTAAATACCCTAAAAACTGAATCCTCGGTGAATGTCAAAATCTGCCATCATGCTGTCACTGCGTCTTCAACATCACTCAGATCTTCTAGACGGAGGTAGTGTTCTGAAAACTGGCACTGGAATTTCAGGCCGAATGATGCATGGTTTTATAAGCTGACGGACACAAGTGAGAGTTGTGCTTATCTGGAGGGTAAGCTGTGGAGAAAAAACATTGACGTGCTTAGAAAAAACTGACTTACAGATTTGGAATCAGCATGCCAAATTGAGTCTAAATAAGCTCAAAAATCTAACTCAAAATTTTTTTTTTTCAAATTGTTCCCAGTGTAATAATTACTTATTGAAAACTACAATATAAATGATTAATAACACTAAGATAATAATTAAAACACTTTTTTTTAATACCTAATATTACAATAATAACCAACAGGATAATGATAGTCATAAAAAAGAATTGAAAAATTTGAGTGGTGAAAAAATAGTATAATGATAATGAAAATCAAGAGCATTTCCGACATAACAATAAATAATGATAAAAATTATTAACAATACTAATTACATTTATCATTAAATCTTACTGTATTATAATTATGATTACTGACATTTCATTATTATTATTATAATCATTATTTTATTATTATTTTTATATATAGTAGTCTACTACTATTAATTGCTATTATAATCATCATGTCATTACTGTTTATTCTTTTTTTTTATTATATTAATATGATTATTTGATTTGTAAAGGTTTATTGTACAACTAGCATACAGGACCAACACACACACAATACACGCATGTAACAGAAATTGCATTATGCAGGAGCAAAGAATGTCAAAGCGGGCATAAGGACCGCCAGGAGGAGGGTATCCCGTCAGGCTACGGGAGGGTCGTCCGTGGAGAAGTCGTGACCGGTTGAGTCACCTGGAGTCACTGGTCACCCTGCCGGGCGCGACCGGGTGTGGGTACGTGATGTATCAGCGGGGAGGGGCGCTGCTCGCAGCACCCCCAACATCACGTCTCTCGGGGTGGGCGGCGGACCATGAGGGCCAGGCCCTGCCTTCACGCCCAACTCAGCAGCCCCCCAACCTGCCAGGCTGGGCGGGGGGGCCGGGCCGGGCCTCAGGGGGGCGGGGTGTCGGGGCAGGGACAGGAGTAGTGCACAGTGGCGACGGTGTCGCTGCATCTAGCAGTGGTCGCACCACTTGACCCTTCGAAGTACTCCTGTAGCCTCCTATGTGGTTGAAGTAGCCCAGACGAACACGCGCAGTAGTGCGACCCATCTGCCCTGGGTTGTTGCTGGGTGGGTCCAGTGGGTGGGTTAGTCGGTGGCTGCAGCGTGACCAGACCGCCTGCCTATTCTGACCTCAAGCTATCGGTGCGTCTGGGTGAGCGCGTGTGCTGCGGGCCAGTCTCGCCGGCCCTTGAGCTGCTGTAGGCTGGGAGGCACGGCAATGGTGACGCTGGGCGCTGGCGGATCGCTTGGCGGCGCGTCCGCCGCCTCGTACCTCGGAACCTATACGTGGCTGGGGATCCAGTTGAGCCCGACACGGCCTTCCCTGCGCGACAAGGCTCTGTAGGATGCCCTCTCGATGGTGCGGTGATGAGCCTCACGTTGTCATTGGGATGCGGATGTTGGAGGGCCTGCAGCACGTCAGGAGTCGGTGTGTTTACCACAGTTGCCTCCCGCGTGCAAGGGCATGTTCGAGGGCGTGCTGGATGGCCACCAGCTCAGTCTGGAGTGTGGAGCAGTTGTCTAGAGTTCCGCCAAGACAGCTCTGTCCCAACCGTGGTTGGACGAAAACGCAGGCAACTGTCTGCACTATCCGGGTCCGACCGAGCCGCAGTGAGTATACACGGGCTGTCCGCCGGCGACACTGGGCCATGCGCCATCAGCGCTCTAACTCCGTTGCTGCCGCAGCTCCCGGGTGTTGCACTATGGTCTGAAAGGCGCGGCAACTGCGTGGCGGTGAAACTCTGCGGCGGGGGGCCCCCACGGGGGCGGAGGCATTGTAGGTGGGGCGGGGGGAACACGAGCCTCCCCGCACGGCCCGGTGATCCCCGCCGTGAATGACGGCTGGGGAGTGGCTGCGAGTTGTTGATGAGCCACGTGTTGCCGCGAGGCACTCGATGCCATGCGTCATGGCCAGCCGGAGGAGTCTCATCTGCGCAACGCCCTCCACGTCGCACGGCGGACTACTCTGGCCACGCGGACAGGCAATGATGCACTGCCCCTGGTGGCGAGGGGCACCAATTCTGCGTCTCGACTCTTTTTCATACGCAGGCGCTGGACCATCTCGGAGCCCCCAGCATGGTCCTCATGGCGTATTATTATTATTGTATTTATATAATATATAATCATTATAATTATATAAATTACTATATAATCATTATTATCGAAAGACCTGATGGCCCCCCATCTATTATTATAAACTTCTTATTATCATTAATACCACCGAAATTACATTATTATATATTATTATTATAAGTATTGGTTATCTTTTTATGAAAAAATCGTATTGCAATGGATAGAAATATTATTTACTCAAATAGATAAGCTTGAGATAAAACACAACTTGTATGACTGCACTAAATGTGATTGGATTTACTTTAAAACAAGACAATGTGATGATGGTTCTCCACAGTTGAAAGAAGGGAATGAGAATGATTGCTACTACCTGTTTTAGGGCAAAAACTAATGTCGCTCAGTAATAATTTGAAATGGAAGTGATAGAGATAAGTACGTACTTGTCTTGATGTCGTCTGATGACTTATGAATAAAGTTATGGAGTCATAAGCTAGACAACCGTGCGTATAGAAGCGGCACAAATACTTATGATATATTATACAGTCTAGTTATATACCATATATGACATCTTGTTTTTCAGGAAAGTATTACCATAAAATATTTACCTGCGTAGGTGTGTAGCTTGCGCGATAAGAACTGGCATCTGGTCGCTGCAAAACCATACTACCTGGCACAAGAGTTGCAACTAGCGTCAAGGTGCAACTTTGCATCCTAAAGGTGCAAAAATCGTGTGTCATTCCTTTGGCACCTATTGAGGGTGCAACGTAGCACCTCCAAGGTGCCTAAGTTGCACTTAAAGGTAGATATTTTGCTAAAAAATTGCCCTCTAAAGGTGCATATTTGCCCCTGTAAAGTTTAACAGAGTTGCCCACCATACAATAAGGTGCAAAAGTTGGGCACCCCTAAAAGGTTCAAAATGTTGACATCAAGTTGCACCTTAAAGGTGCATGTTTTGCACCCAAAAAAGGTGAAAGATTTGAACCCATAAGGCGTGCACAGTCTGCACCTCTAAAGGTAGATATTTTGACTCAAAATTGCCAATCTAGAAGGGCATATTTGCCACCTTTAAAGGTAACAAAGTTGCACACTACATAAGGTTCAAAATTGCACCCTAATGTTAAGGTTGCAACTTTTAAAGGTTCAAAAATGTGGACATCATTTGCACCCTAAAGTGCAAGTGTACCTTTTTTTCTTAGAGGTGTTAGACATGTAGTGGTAAATGATGGAAACTCAGATTGGACTCAGTCATCAGGTAATTAGTGTGGAAATTCAATTAGGGAGTTTTAAAAGGGGTATTAAAGACGTCCTTAAAAGGTACAATTCATGGAGGGATGAAAGGTGGAGGTAGGTAGTGTAAGTATCAGGGAACAAAAAACGTGTAGGTCCTCCACGGCCTGTGCAGCTTCCTTAGTTTCTCATAGTTATTATGTTATGTTCATCGTGTGTTGTCACTGGTGTTGCTCCTGGTCGCAGATCGTTGGCGGTATCCTGTGCAACCGGGCATCGCGCTGCTAAGCCTACATGGACTCCGGCATCACGCGCACCAAGACCTGGCACGCGTGGTGTGGCGCCGCCTCGCCGGGGATCGGCTGTCTATAGGTGATCCTTATTCTTCTTCTTCTTTTTTTCTTCTTCTTCTTCTTCTTTCTCTTGCTTCTTCTTCTTCCTTTATCTCTTCTTCTTCTGTCTTCTTCTTCTCTTCTTCTTCTTTCCTCTTCTTCTTCTTCTGCTTTTCCTTTTGTTCTGTTCTTGTTGGGTGTTGTTGTTGTTGTTGTTGTTTCTTTTATTCTCTTTTCTTGTTCTTCTTTCTGCTGACTTCTTCTTCTCTTATTCTCTCTTCTTCTATTCTCTCTTCTTCTTCTTATCTTCTTCTCCCTTCTTTTCTTCTTTTCCTTCTTGTTTGCTTTGTGATATTTGGCGCTTAGTTTAATCGCTAATAGGTCCTATCCACTTCGTCTTTTAGTTAACAGACTTGTCAACTCTTCACTTGGCTATTTCACCGGCGATACTTACAACATGTCATTAGTCTTGGTCCTTACTAACATCATATGAATCCACTCCACACTTTCACCCTCATTCCTCAAAACCTTTTGTCAAAAACTTAGTGTCTTGAAATTCATCCTCGCCTTTCGTAAACATGTCTATCGCCTAGTGCTGTTCAAGAAGGTGATAGGAGAGGCGTGCTTCGGCAGGTGAAGTCTCATCTTCACGGTGATAGCCGCTCCTCAACACCATCTTCCTGAGCACTCCTGGTTGGCGGCCTTCTACTTCAGTGGCTTCGATCGGTGGTGGAGGGAGTCACATGCCGTGGCCCAACCTGCTGATTGCTGCGGCGCTCTCCCTAGGTGAGTGAGGCTGTGTACCGTCAGGAACGCGGGGCAGCCAATGATTAGTATATTAACCTAGGCAAATTTTCAAAAGATTGCTGATTAGATCGTAGGCACTCTCGTTCATCTTCGAAACAGAAGACCTTAGAAAATAGAAAGATAAATTATTGTGTCATCACAGGATCAGGTTGAATCCAAGATACACACAGATTAGACACGTGCATTGCGTTGAAACATCCTTTTACTCTTTTAGACTTAATTAAGTGATGCACAGCTGGGAGGCCGGGTCTGATTTTAACATAAGCTATGCTGAGAAAGGCAATGCAGTAAAGGAGGACTGATTGGAGTTCAGTTATTGAGGAATGTAAGACAAGACACTCGCCATTGCTTCCACCCTAACTTATCACTTTGAAAAAATATTAGTCTATATATTACCAGCCTGAAGATGATTTTCTTTCCTAACAGCCGCCAACCTGCTGGGCAACTTCGGCGTGGCCTTCACCTTTGAGATCTTCATCACCCTGGGACTCGTGCTGGCCCTACCGGTGTCGGCAGGTGCGTCAGCCTCCAACGCCATTCTTCAGCTTAGAAATTGTTATAACTAAACGAATATTCAGAATTGTGGTTTGAGTCACCTTCCATCAAGAAAAGAATAATATTTGAAATAATCAAAATTAATAAGGAAAGAGTGGACATTGTTACACTGAGTCACATTTTATAGTTTTGCTTAGACGAATGTTCTTTATATGTGTGGCGGAAGGTTTCTGCTGCTAACTCTTGTGCTTTGCTCATGAGAAATTCGTATTTTTCGTAGAATATTTATCTTTTGCTGTTATTTTTCATTAGTATAAAAAAACTTTTATTTAGCTTTAATGCATAGCATAGAGTCTTAAGAAAAGAACAGACCACAAAAAACTACTCATATTACTCTTGTCTCCATAGCCTTCACACCTTTAATGTGAGAGAGGATGAGAACACGAGTATTACAGTATTTGTTCTCATGGATTTTTTAATCCCTTATCAAAAAGATGATGTCAGGGATGGTGTAGCAATGCTCAACACAAGCATACATATTAAAACATGATTAACCCTTCCAGCTCTGGATATCAGTGGTACCATGTCAAGTTTGAGGGCATGAAGCTGGCCGGGGTGGTGCTGATCGTGTGTGGCTTCTTCTTGGTGCTGTTCCCGCCAAACTGGCCCGAGTACATCACCAAGGTCCTTCGGTGGGTGGTTAGAGGGGTGGCAAACCTCTTCTGGCGCTGCTGCACAGGAGACCCAAATGAATGTTCAATGTTCTTGGTGTGATTCTGAGTTGGTGTCGCATTTGTTTGCTTGGAGGCATGAGCGCCGCCACCTGCAGCCACAGTATTATATGTATACTCCTTTGTTCCCTTATTGTGCCATCCAGATTTTGCTCCTAATTTAAGCCTAAGGGTCAATGTTTATGATGATGTGGTTATATTCAGTTTTGCTTTTTGGTGTCAGTTTGCTTCTCTTTCGTCCACATTTTTCCTCTTATTTTCTAAACGTTATCACTATGCTCTGTCACTTACTGTTCTTTGTATGTTGCAGTTTTGGCCTATTCACTTAGAGGTGTAACACACATGCAAGGTAAGGTGAACCAAACTATGTCATGATAAAAGAAGTCAGAGTAGTGCAGGCCTGTCTTGTGTCGCGCCCTTGATGACGTAATGATGACAGCACTGCAACACACGGAGGTCATCTTCGGGTTCATTGTTTCCCATTATATTGAATCATGAATGGATTTTTAAATGGAATTGGTTTATTTTCTTTCAATACCGGCATTTTATTCATTTCTCTTTAACTCACTGGATCGT
>JACEEZ010019481.1:0-5000 GCA_016584305.1 Chionoecetes opilio
ACTAAAAACTCCCTAAAACTATCAAAACTACCAAAACTCTAAAACCCCAAAACGCTAAAACTTTTTCTAAAAAAAAAAAAACTCCCTATCAAAAACCAAAACTAAAAACCCTAAAACAAAACCTACAAAATTCTACCTATTCTATAAACTACCCCCCCCTAAAAACCTATCTAAACACAAAACCTCAAAACTATCTAAAACTACCTCAATTACTTCTAAAACTACTAAAACTATCTAAAACTACTCAAAATCTAAACTACCTATCTAAAACTACTAAAACTTCCAAAAACAACTTATCTAAATACAAAACTACAAACAACTTATCTAAGACTACCTAAAACTACCTAAAACATCTAAAACTACCTAAAACTACCTAAACTACGTTTTTTAACTACCCTGCTCTCGCTGTTCCCGTCGGGGATTTTTATATCTTATTAAATGACTAAATTCGTTTACAGGCGGGGATCACTAGGTGATATTGGTCATTCAGGCGGGAGAAGCGGTGAAAAAAATACTTAATTCCTTTTTTAGACAATTCACATGTACCAATAGCTAGGTAGCTTTAGTAGTCTTAGAAAGGTAGTTTTTAGGTATTTTTAATAGTTTTTAGGTATTTTAGGAAAGTTTTAGATAGTTTTGGGTATTTTTATGTAGTTGAAATATAGTATTAGGTAGTCTTAGGTAGTTTTATGTAGTGTTATTTTATGTATGTTTTTTCGATGCAAATTGCCACCAAGCCAGGAAGAACTCAACAGAAGTGAAAGGGGATCGAACACAAGGACCTGCACTCAACCTAAGTCTCAAACCACTGAGCCATTCTAATAGACAAGAGAGAGAGAGAAGAAGGAGAGAGGGAGAGAGAGAGGAGAGAGAGAGAGAGAGAGAGAGAGAGAGAGGGGAGAAGAGAGAGAGAGAGAGAGAGAGAGAGAAGAGGAGAGAATGAGGAGTGAGCCAGGAAGGGACTGTTTTACCTGCAATTCATTGGGGAGGCACCGAATATATTAGAGTGCATGACAACACACTCTCTCTCTCTCTCTCTCTCTTTCTCTCTCTCTCTCTCTTTTCCTCTCTCTCTATCTCCCCTTCTGTTAAACAGAAATATCGTAAAAATATTGGTTTGCAAATAGGATAACAGTGGAAAAATGGTTTTTACTCCTTGTCAATTAAGCAAAGGATGGAAAGAAACACAAAAATGCAATATATGTGAAATGGTCTCGATACTCTCATAACTCATCAGGCAGACAGACAGAGACAGACAGAGACAGACAGAGAGAGAGAGAGACATAGACATACAGACAAACAGAGATAGTCAAACAGACAACAGAAGACAAACAGACAGACAAAGACAGACAGACAAACAGAGCCCTGACAGACAGAACAGACAGACAAATAGACAAAGACAGACAGACAGAGAGACAGACAAACAGAGACAGACAGACAAAACAGACAGACAGACAGTCAGACAGACAGAAACAGACAGACAGACAGACAGAGACAGTCAGATAGACAGATACAGTTAGACAGACAGATACAGACAGACAGAGAGACAGACAGACATACAGATAAGATACAGATTAATAGACATACAAACAGATAGACAACGAAAGACAGACCAGACAGACCAGATAGACAGACAGACAGACAGACAGGTACACAGACATATTAACAGACATACAAACAGATAGTCAACGTCAAAATCAACCCCGTTCTCTTTCCTTCAATCTCAGTCGCCTATGATATAGAATAGATTGATAGACATACAAACAGATAGCCAACGAAAGACAGACCGAGGGGCCCCAAGTTCAACCCCGTTTTCTTTCCTGCAATCCCAGTGCCCTCGAAGCGCCTGACATCGATTCTCCATCACGACCTTGGCTCCGTTTTTACCTGGTCAATTTTGGCTTTCACTCCGCCCTGACCTGGCCTAACGAACCAGCCCGTCTCTGTATTGCTGTTCTACCTCTATGTGTTGCTGTAACATGGAAAGAACATGACCAACCCGTCCCTGACCTTCTCATTAATTATCAGGCCACTTGACACTGCTTGGGTTCAGGGAAGGAGAAAAATAAAGAGGTGAATGAGGGGAAAACTGGAATAAAAAAGGTGGAACACGTATACGAGGAGGACGAGGACGGTGGGAAGGGACAAAAATAAAGGAAAAGGAGTCGAGTGAGTTGGAAAATAATGAAGGAGACGGAGGAAGACTAGGAAGAGGTGGAGGAGGAGGAGGATTTTTACATAGGATTACATAGGAATAACAGACACCAGGAGACCTATTGGTCCATAACGAGGGTATCTGCTGCACTATATACTACTAACTATCAACTACTTGTAAGAAAACAGTTGGAAAATGATACCATGTCCTTAAAGAGGATAGGAACATGGACGTTTCATAGTGCAGAATGATAGGATATGAAAAATACTAACTACAACTACCACTACCACTACAACTAATCGATACGGGGGACTAGATATGAATTCGCACTATCAATACCCATTTACTTTACAGTGCGCGTCAAGTCTGTTTTTTAATGTAGTTATTGTGCTGGCTCCGACAACATTTGTTCCATCGATCAACAACTCTAACATTGAAATAATTTTTACGGAGATCGGGGATGCAACGTTGACCGTTTAGTTTTAAACCATTATTTCTTGTTGTCACTTGAGTTGAAAGCTCGAATAGGTTCTCTTGATTAATGACATCAAATCCTTTTAGGATCTTTAAAGGTTTCTATCAGTCCCCACGGATTTTTTCGATCCTTTAAGGAAAACATATTAAGTTTCCGCAGTCTCTCTTCATAAGATGAATTTCGCAGAGATGGAATTTGTTTGGTTGCTCTTCTTTGCACTGATTCCAATTTGGCTTGATCTTTTACGAAACAGGGCGACCAGAATTGAACTGCATATTCCTAGTGCGGCCTAACCAAGGACGTGTATAATTGTGTCATTACTTTCGGAGTTTATGTTCAAAACTGCGTTTTTAATAAGCCCAACTCATATTTGCCTTTTACTGGCAGCTAGGCAATACGGACTGGTTTTCAGATCATTACTGATGATGACACCTAAATCCTTTTCCTGCTGTACTTCAGTTAACGATTTATTTTGCATTTGATAGTTATATTTGAGGTTATCGTTGCCTATTTTCCCTTACTTTACATTTATCGAATTGAATTTTAAAAGCCATTTATCACTCCAATCTGATAGTTTGTCGAGATCACTTTGTATGAGTTCGCAGTTTTTCTTAGTATATGTTTACCGCCTAATTTGGTGTCTCTGCAAATTTCGTATTTTGATACAATCCGCAGTCAGATCGTTGATATATATCAGAAAAAGAGTAGGACCCAAGACCGAGCCCTGAGGCACCCACTAGTAACATCTAACCAAACAAAAGCCTCGCCATTTATTACTACCCGTTGTTTACGATTTGAAAGCCAAACGCCAATCCTTGAACATAATTGCTCTCCTAAGCCATGTGCCCTTAGCTTGGTCCCAAAAGTCGCTTATGGGGAACTGTATTGAAGGCTTCTGAAATCAAGGTATATTACATCCGAGGGAATTTAGCGGGCCCAGTTTAAATAAATGACATTAAAAAATCCAGTAGGTTTGTTAAGCAGGATCTTTTATTTCGAATCCATGCTGGAGTTTAGTATTGAGTTATTTTTCATCGAGAAAAGACACTATTTTATCCTGCAATATTTCTCAAATAGTTTAAACAATCACAGACGTTTTGACTAATTGGGCGATAATTACTTGCTAGGCTCTTACTCCCTTTCTTGAATATCGGTGTCACATTAGCTAATTTCCATATACTAGGAACATTTTTTGTCCATTAGCGATTTATTGAGAATAAACTTTAATGGAGCGAAAAGTTTTACTGTGACATTCGCGAAGTAATCGCGACGAAATTTCGTCCACCCCCCGGATATTGCTGGGTCGAGTTTTCTGCAAATACGTTGATATTTCGTCTACTGCTATCTCTCCTATTTCCAATCTATCACTTTCGAGTCCCGCATACATGGTTACGGTTCTGGTAATGGAGCTTCGTCTTCTTTAATAATACCGCATTAAAGTATTCATTGAGTACGAATGCATGCCTTATTATCATTTACCAAGATGTTATTCTATCTTTCAGTGGCCCAATACTTTATTTTGACGTTTTTCTTACTTCGAACGTATTGAAAGAACCTTTCGGGTTTGATTTGGATTCCTTTGCAATTTTTTCTTCATACTCGCGCTTTTTAGTCTTTATTAATCCTTTGCAACGACGTTTTTACGTCATTGGTATTCTCTAGAATCGCAGTCCGCATTTGATCGCTTGTAAACTTTATACGCTCGTCGCTTACTGCCAATGATTTGTTGAATCTAATTAGTCATCCAACTGGGTTTGTTTATGTTATTTAGACGTTTCCTTACCATGGGAACATGTTTTTCAACCACCGATTGGAGTTTATTTGTGAATACATTACACATGTTTTCGGCGTTATTACCGTTTAGTAGGTCAACCCAATCAACTTCGCTTAGTACCCAGCTGATCTTCGTGAAATCTGCTTTATTATAATTGGGAACTAATAACCAATTTTCTGTGATGTCCACATTGCAATTTATGCCACATCTGATTAACCTGTGATCACTGTTTGCCAAATGTTCACCTATATCGCAGTAATCAATCAGATCAATGTCGGTAGTGAAAACTAAATCTAGGATACTATTATCCCTTGTAGGCTCACGGACCACCTGATTTAAATATACTTCGTTTACCATATCAAGCAATCGCATACCTTCTCTATCAGCAAAATTATTATTCCAGTTTATACGAGGTAGGTTAAAATCTCCACATATAATTGTGTCGTTATTATTGTTGATAACTGACTTTATCTCGTCATAGAGGAGGCCATCGACTTCCGCATTAGATTTGGAAGGACGATATATTGTCCCAATAGTTAGCAATTTACCGTTTAGCTTAATCTTTGCGTAGACTGAGTCATAGTGATCTTTATTTA
>JACEEZ010019481.1:10000-12500 GCA_016584305.1 Chionoecetes opilio
TCCATATCCCATGCCTGTTATAAAAGACAACAATTGGGAACAAGAGCGCATTTTAATAAAGTTTTTTTTAATGGCTGAAGGTTTTATCTTTTTACTTTATTGGATGTCTTTTTGTTGTGTTCTATTTTATAAATTTTTGTCCTTTGATAACAATTAACACGTACGGAAAAATCTGGCTGATGAGAGAGCAAAGATCTATTATCTTTATCATTACGATCATAACCTCATCGTCATCTTCATCATCTTCATCAATTAAATAAACGTCACCATTATCATCGTGTGTATGTGTTATTATCACTTCAAAACAGGCGGGGCTTCGAGGAGGTGGGCGGGGCTTCGAGGTCATGGATGTGACGTCACGTAAGGGTGAACGATGATTGGGTGTAATTTCCTGTTGAGGAATATGTCATCATAACGCTCAAGCGGGGCACGAATTTTTTTGGTCTCTCTCTCTCTCTCTCTCTCTCTCTCTCTCTCTCTCTCTCTCTCTCTCTCTCTCTCTCTCTCTCTCTCTCTCTCTCTCTCTCTCTCTCTTTCTCTCTTTCGCCGTTGTAGTAGTGGAAATAGAAGTGGTAGGTAGTAGTAGTGGAAGTAAAGGCAGCAGATCTAGTAATGATAATAATAATAATAATAATAATAATAATAATAATAATAATAACAATAATAACACTGGGTAACAAAAACATATGTTTTGAAAATCGTCCAGGGTTTTCCAGCTGAATTAGACTAATTTTGATGCTCTGAGTCCGAAAATGCCCTTTGGGTTTTGCTCAAAAGGTCGGGTTTTTTTTGCTACAGAAATTTTAAAAAAATCGATTTTTGAAAAAAAAAAAAAATTTGGGGGATCACAGCTGGGGAAACCCCTGATGATTTTTTCCGTTTTCCTCAAAAAATAAAAGTCAGCGTATCCAAATTTCATTCATTTTTTTATTTAGTCCATCAAATTGAAAGCAAATTATCATAATATTAGATAAGAATGAGCGTTCGTGACCCCAAAAAAGTTCGAGTTCACGGATAAATCGGGTTTTTCGTTCCCCGTTTTGGGGAGTGCTGGGTTGTCTCTCTTCAGCGACCAGCAGTAGTCCCCCTTTCAGACTGCGTCCCACCTCCCCTGGACCTCTCCTCCATTTGGCGCATGTCCTGAGGAACCTTTCTCCCGCTCGTCGCTCATCGCCCCAAGGGGTTTTCGGGAAAACTTTCCTGTGTGAGAACAGGAAGTGTTTTAAATACTCATCAAAACCCGGGGGTTTTTTTGGAAAGGGGCCTTATCATGCTCTGAGAGTCTGGCGGGGTTTGTGCCTTCGTGTTCCCCGGGAAAAGTTGTTCACCACCTGCACAAACTTTTTCCCACGCGGCGACTCTAGCTTTTTCATGGATTTTTGGAACTCTGTGCTTTATGAGTGCCGTATCTGGGGGCCCATCGAAAATCCCGGCCTTAGCTTCCAATGGTCAGCCGGAAAAGGGTCGGCCAGGTAGTTGAAGCACTCCACCCTTGTCCAGAGCCGCGGAATGTTTCATTAACCCCAAAGTTTAAAGGTAGCGGGGGATCAATATTTTCTCCCGGTCAAAAGGGTTCGTTATATTTTCTCGCCCCAGGACTAACTGCTCTCGCCCCGGCATCTTTTTTTAAAATAGTGCGGGCCCTTGTCCGATGTCCCACATGCAAAAAAAAAAAAGAGGGGACTTCTTAAACCCCGGACTGCGCCCCAAGTAGAAAGTTCACCATCTTAAGTCGACGCAGATGATCCATTGGTGGGGTCTATTGGTTTTTTGTCGAGCACGTATTCACTTTTCATATTTCTTTTTGAGAGTTGTGGATGGGCAAGAGGGATTGAGGCGAAGGTTTTCCCGTGTGGAGGAGCACACACTTAAAGAGCGTTACAGCTGTCAATAAAGAGTCGCCATCTCTGGATTTTATTGAGGAGCCCCGAGTTTAAAAAAAAGACCGGCGACCCGGCAGTACACGAGGTCTTCCCCCTGGCAGAAGTCCCCCATGTGGGCCCTAGCCTTCTACGAAAGAAAGTGATACGCGCGCCCTTTAAAAGTAGATTTTTCTTTGAGTTGGAGGCCAACAGTCGGGGAATTTTCGACAAGCTGAGCCCCGAACCAGATCATTAAGCTCCATTGTGAAAAGGGCTGCGGACTTTTCTTGTGTTCAACTCTTCTTCTGTATATCCTCGCTGTTGTACTGGGGGCCTCGTCCGCTGCGGGAAGCTCGGAAAACGCTGGAAAGGGAAATTTTCTTCGCAGGGCCAGTGGAGGGCGGGCAGAGGGAAGGTGGGGTTTTTTTACGGGAGGCTGTGCCCATTCTTCCCCGGTGATGCCATTAGTATTGATGGCGCGAAGTAACAATCCGATGCTTGGCAAACGGCTCCCTCCAAACCATGGAATCCCAAACTTCGGAAGTTTCGCGCCCTTGCCACGCCGGAGGTATTTCCCCGCCGTCTTTCACACCCTTGCGGGGCCCCGGACTTACTTGGTCACCCAGCTTGACTTTAAA
>JACEEZ010019481.1:17500-42779 GCA_016584305.1 Chionoecetes opilio
CTTCCACTTATTCCATACATAGAATTTTTTTTCTGTAGTACTTACAGACCACCTGACCTGACGTCTTGTTGACCAAGTTTGCATTGCTGACCAACGGGGTCTGTTAGCTGAGTGGGGTCGGAATGGGGTGTATTTTCTATTTGTCTTAAGTAGGCACATCAGTTGATACAGTGGGAGTTTTGTGCAGTAGAAGTGTAGAAGTGTATCCAGTCTTTGCATTCATCACAGGCACATGTTTTTTGTGTGTTTTTTTTACGTTGTAGCCTATAGGGCCTGTAGGCATATGGAGAGTCTTGATGTTGGTCGAACTCGCCCGTTGGTGGCGCAGGCTGGATTTTTATAGTGACACCTGTGGTCTCAGGTGAAGATTCCATTTTCTATGATGTTCTTGATCTTCATTAATGTATTATGTGATACATGTGCCACATGTGACTGTATTTGCTACATTATCCATTTCTGTCTCCTTATATATACCTTTTTCAAGTCTATAATTATTCCTGGATATATTCCCAGGCTTACAGACTCCTATTAACGGTAAAACAACTACCACTTAGTCACAAATAACAGAGCGACCCTACACACGTTCACGTCCGCGAATGTAAACAAACTCTTTTCAAATACTTAAAGTAATCGTCCAGCCCCATTTTTTCTTTGTATAATAAATTATGTTGTATGTTCATTCAAAATGCCTAATCCGCAAAAAAATATTCATTCCCACGCCTTATTTCCCTATAAACATGACTTTTGTAAAAAGCGCGGGAAAAATAACATCCCTATTCCAGCTGTGGCGCAAAACTTGCTGATGACGCGACATGAGGGGAACAATCTGTTTCCCACACACCTGCCTTTTCCCCCTTCGCACACACGTCTGCACACATATTCGTGGCCGTATAGGTCAAGAACGGGTGATAAGCTCTCTGGAAAGGCACAGCTTTCTTGCTGCACCCATAAAGGATGCAAGTATATGCCATATCGCAAAAAAAAAAATATCAGAAACACCCAAAATATTTCAAGTTCTATATTTATTTCTGAGTTTACGTGTATTTGTATTACCGCCGGAATGGGAGGCCTCCTCAAGTGACGTCACCGAGCCGTGGTGCGTCGTCTGCAATTTGTGAGGAGCGTTTTGGAAGCTCGGGGAATTTACAGATTTTGATTGCTGGTCGATTGATTTTGATTGATCATCGATTTCGATCACGAATGCAAAAAAAGACAACATATTGTTGATATACTCGATAATGGCAATATTTTGACTGCATTAAATCAGGAATGATGAAATGGTCTGGACAATTACTTTAAAACGTTCAAATACTTAAACATTTCAGTATAGAACAAATCTCATATGACCATGAAAATCGTACCACTCTGACTTGATAACATAAACAATTTTGTAATATTTTGGCCAGCTGGCCAAGACTATCTTAAATACCCAAACAATCAATCATTGGGGGCATACGCCGGGGGCGCGTCGCCTCGCCCCCCCTACGACGCCCCTCCCGGGGGTCACCACGCGCGAGTTCCCATGCAGGCTCCTTTCCCATACCAAGCAGCTCTCGACAAGAAACATCAACTTGCCCCAGCCACGAGCCTTGTGGGGGCCCCTTGGCCTCCTCTACGCCGGATTGTCTCTTACAGATACAACCCGATGGGAAGGATCGGTTTCAAGGTAGCGTGCCACATGCCCATATAGCCGAAGTTGGCGCTGACGGACTATGCAGGTAATAGGCCTCGATTCAGTCTCACGGTGCAATCGCTGATTTGACACGTAATCATCCCAGCGATACCCCATGATTCTACGAAGACACTTATTACCAAAGGCATTGATTCGTCTCTTCAAGTCACTATTTAGTGTCCATGTCTCACAACCATAGAGTAAGACAGGGATCACAAGCGACTTGAAGATCCGGATCTTTGTCCTTCTGCACAGGTACCGACAACGCCAAATACTCCCGCTGAGCGAGTCCATAACACCGTGGGCTATGCCAATCCGCCGTAAGACTTCTTGACGTGACCCGCCGTCATTATGGACTGCGCTACCAAGGTATGTAAAACTTTCCAAGATCTCAATGTCCTCGCCACACGCATGAACAGACTGTACTGCTTCATCTAGTAAGTCTCCAAACACCTGGACCTTGGTCTTGAGCCAGGAGACCTCAAGTCCCAAAGGCTTTGCCTCCTCGTGCAGCGCCTCGAGAGCCATCACCAGGACCTCCAGCAACTCAGCAAAGATTACTGCATCATCGGCAAAAACAAGATCAGTGATCTTGGTGTTGCCGACGGATGCTCCACAATCACTTTGATCTACAACCTTGTCCAATACCCAGTCCATACAAGCGTTGAAAAGTGATGGGGCAAGGACGCACTCTTGCCTCACTCCTGTATTCACAGGAAAGAAGCTGGATACACCTGCCCCACACTTCACAGCACTCTTCAGTCCCAGAATACAAACCAGTTATCAAACCAATAGTCCTTGCAGGAATCCCTCGAAGTCGCAGAAGATCCCAGAGTGACTCACGATGCACTGAGTCAAACGCCTTCTTGAGATCAACATAGGCTACAAGCATCCCCTGTCGAAACTCACGTCGGCGTTCCACCAGGACACGAAGCGCTAGGATACGGTCCGTTGTTGACTTACCAGGCGTGAACCCAGACTGCTGAGGTCTCTGATGCTTCACCAGATGACTGCGAATCCGTGTCAGCAATAGATGGGCAAGCACCTTGCCTGGTACGCTGAGCAGTGTAATACCGCGGTAATTGTTGCAGTCCTGACGGTCCCCTTTCCCTTTCCAGATAGGGACGACCAGCCCCTTTTTCCAGTCAGGAGGAATGGTACCTGATTGCCACACGGCAGTCAGGACAGCATGCAACCCGCGGATCATGGCCTCACCCCCAGCTTTGAGGAGCTCCGCACTGATATTACAAACACCAGCTGCCTTTCCACCCCTCAACTTTGCTACAGCCTCTCTGACTTCGTCAAGAGAGGGTGCGGTTTCGTCAATGGGAGGATCGGCATCCACTGCCTGTAACCTAGTGGTGTGAAGCTGCTCAGTTGGAGGGTCCACCGTGAACAACTGGTGGTCAACTGGTCAACTTAAATACCAATGATATATATTATTGTAGTTAAGGCATACGAATCACGAAACAAAGTCACCTCATTTATTAGGTATGTGCATATTCTCCGATTTCACGCTTGACAACTTTGTCAACATTTCAGCTCCGCCCCGTTTTCTTTTCATCGAAATTGGCAAAATTTAGCGCAAAAGTTGTGTTGTGAACCCCCTAAGAAATCAGTTTTTTTTGTGTTTTTCTGTGATTGCACGAGCTTACACATGATTTGATGACGTAGTACACACATTGACCCCTCAACTCGTTGCAGAAACAATTCTCGAAAATTCTCGGAACATTTCTGAAATCACGTATATTCCGCGGAAATGGAGATGTGTTTCGTGACAGGTCGCCAAAACGCTCGTCAATTTTGCTGAAGGCGAGTGAAATTAATCTTGAAACTAATAAAATAAGTTTCTTTAGTTATTTGTCCGTCTATATGTCGAATTTGATAAGTTTTTATGGAGTAGCAACAATTTTATCAGGCTATCTGTAATCGATGTCAATGCACTGGTTTTCATTTCGTTGTTCGTTCGTTCTGTTTGTTTGTTTGGTAATTATGGAGGAGAGTTTCACGTTCGTTTTCAGACACCAACTACTTTTTCTTGGCCTACAATAGGTGCTTGTTCTAATGGTGCTAGTTTTATTTTGCGCAAAAAAAAAAAAAAAAAAAAAAAAAAAAAAAAAAAAAAAAAAAAAAAAAAAAAAAAAAATGAAACCTAACCTAACCTTATGTTTTAATGAAACCTAACCCAACCTAACCTAACCTAACCTTACAGGTTTTAAAGAAACCTAACCTAACCTTAACCACAAAATATATATATTTTTTTTTTTGGGGGGGGGTTTGCGCAAAATAAAACTAGCACCATTAGAACAAGCACCTATTGTAGGCCAAGAAAAAGTAGTTGGAGTCTCTGAAAACGAACGTGAAACTCTCCTCCATATTAACCGTTTGTTTTTTCGTTCGCTTGTTAATTTGTTTGTTCATTCGTTTTCTTTTAGTTTTTTTGTTCGCTTGTTTATTTGTTTGTTCATTCATTTGCTTTTTTTTTTTTTTTTTTTTTTTTTTTTTTTTTTTTTTTTTTTTTTTTTTTTCTTCTTTTTTTTTTCTTCATTTGTTTGCTTTTTTATTTGTTGTTCGTTCAATATGTTTTGCTTTTCATTTATTTGTTTGTTTGTTATGTTTGTTTTATCATTTGTTTGTGTTTGTTTGTTCCTGTTTGTTTGTTCGTTCGTTGTTCGTTAATGTCGTAAACTTAAAGTGTGGAGGCGTTCTGTTTGTTTGTTTTTTCATTCGTTCGCTTGTTATTTTTCATCTTTTTAAATTACTTGAGTGATAATGTTGTTCCCAATAATCTATTGATTTCTTTTTCCTTTTGATTTATTTACAGATATCTCTTTAATGAGTGATATCACAAGAAACATATAACCCATCCCCTTTATCTAGTACTTGCTCACCAAAATCTCCTGGTAGTGAACTTCAAACCTGAAGATCGTTGATTATACTAGCTCAGCAAGTGTGCTCCTGTTTTTAAGTAAGTTAGTTTGGGAATACAAAATATGAATGACAACTTCATGCTAGTGTGCTTTGTAATTTGGATTTAAATAGATCATGAATGTTTCATTACAAACTTTATAAAATGAACCAATTGATCAATCAATCAAGTTTATTTTCCATAAGAAACCATTAGTAAGAAACACTCATTAGACAAAAATCATAAAGGGAAAAATCATGCAATAATTTAAACTCTGGTGTGTTTTGTAAACACATGATTAATTGATCATCAACTATATTAGTCACAAAATGAATGAAATAAATGTTACTTTTTTTGTTTTTTTCCCTAAAACTTGGGAAAGTGACTTTGTACAAAAGCAACATTTGGCTTGTTTTATTCATTATACATTCTATTTGCATCAATAGGGTTTCTTTGCTGATACCATGCCGAAACGGAGAGCCCCACCCCCTGCAAAGCCCGGACGTGCGCTTCAACATCTGAAGGATGTGTATAGTTCTGCCCCTCCTGAAAGAGAAGACTTGAAGATAGGACATGTGCTCCTTTTGTTTTGTGATCATGATAAGTCAGTTGCCAAGACCATCCACTCTCTCTGTGAACTACTTCCAGCAACATGCACTACTGCCAATCTTATGCAACCAATGATTAAAACATTTGAATCATTCAGGAATCTAGGTAGAGAGAATGACAAACTGAAATTTGTGAATTTCTGTAATGAACCATTCACAGCATTTTCATCACCTAATCAGCAAGAACCTGAGGAAAGAACCTCAGAACATCAGGATTGTGTGTCAGTGCAACATGAAACCATTGAACCAGGTCCTTTCCCCCAACAGACACCAGGAACTTCAGGTGTTCCTGGACCTTGTCCTGACTCGGTTCCAGGACCTTCATCAGATTTTGTGGCAGTGCAAGTTGAAACCATTGAACCATGTCCTTCCCCCCAACAGACACCAGGACCTTCGGGTGTTCCAGGACTTTCACCAGACTCTGTTAAAGGATCTTCATCAAGGCTTAGAGGTGGTAATCTTACCCCTCACAAATTGAAGTTAAAAAAAAGAATTGACTTCGTTTCACACCGATCAAGCGCGGAAAAAAAGATATATTGGAAACGGATCAAAAAGCTGCAAGAGAAAGTGAATATTCAAAAAGTAAATCAGATTAAGTATCTCAATCAAAATATCAAAAGGAAACAAACCTCCATGAAGCAAAAAGATGCCAGAATTACACTGCTGCTAAAAGAAATAAAGGAACTTAAAAAGTTCAATCGGAGTCAGAGACAAGAAAACTTAAAGCAACTTCGGAATAATCACAAACGGATCAAACAATCCAACAAAGAAAAGCGGAAGAAAGCGACAAGTACTACTGTGTCTACAGCTCAGTACATAAATCTGAAGAAAGAGTTGGAAACCAAAAATGAACAGGACAAGGCTTATGAGAATCAAATATGTGAACTCCAAGAAAAGATAGGTCAGATGAAAGAAGAAAAAAGTCAAGAAATAGATACCAAGATCGATGGAAAAACTTATAGTTGTGACACCCGTATGATGGTTTACGATGCCATAGTCAATCAGGTTCCCACAAAAAACATATCAGATCTCATCGAAAATCAATATAAGAGAACAGGCCAAAAACTGATTTTTGTCCCTCATCGTACAACTACTGAGCAAATGGCCATAGAATTGGATGTCATCGCTGATTTAAAGGTTGCAGAGGTGGCGATGAAAACAAACAATTTGACGTTAGGGTTTGATGCGACTACCCAAGAGGGGTTTCATATAAATTCCATCCATTTCACAACAAAAACTGATTGTGAAGTGGTAGCTATAGATCAACTTCCAGGAGGGACAGCAGATGACTACTGCAACCACATTTGTTCGTCAATTGATAATCTGGCACACACCTATTCAAGCTTCCACCAAGAAGAGTTTCAAGATTGCAGATCACAAATAACTGAACACATAACAAACACAATGACTGACAGAGCTGCTGTTAACCATGCCGCTATTAATAAAATTGGCTCAAACTGGAACAAAACACTGAATGAATTAAACTGTCACCTCCACCCATTAGATTCAATCTCCACAGCTTGCCGCTCAGCTTTAAAGTCCCTAGAAACCACAAAGGATCAGTTGTTTGGGAATGACTGTATTGCTGGCCATATAGTTCTTCAAGTGAATAAACTAAGGTTCAAGGACGGTAAGGGAGACCCAAATGGCTTTAAGGTATTTTTGACAGACAATAACCTTCCAAGGGGACTTATCCCCCGTTATCGTGGGAACCGTTTACATATTTTGTTCCATATTTGTGGCATATTCCATCATCATTATGCCTTGTTCTTGGATTTTTTCAAGAATGGCCCAGTGTCCTGTGGAGGGCTGAGGGACAGCATCAAGAAAGACTTTGATAGCGAGACTGCAAGGATTGAAATCCAGTGTCTGGGGCTCCTGGGGAAGCTCCTAACAGGGCCCTGGATGACGGTGTTTTACACAGCAGCAGATACTGAAATTGATCATGTTGAAGGGATCAATATTATCAAGATCTTACTGGAACGCTTAAAGACAACAGCAGAGAATCCACTTGCTACATTAGCATTTACAACAGATTTCTTTGGAAAACAATCAGATTTTTCAGATGTCATACTTGCAAGCCTAACAACAGAACAGCCTGCAAATTTACAGGTTTTTGCAGACATGATGGGTGTATGCTTGAAAGCAACTATTGCAGTTCTTGAACGACAGTATAAGCGGTACTTCACACTGGAACTCACAGATCAACTAAAGAATGAAACATCATCTGCTCGCCTCCATAATATAGACGCAGAGGAGGTGATGGGATGTTTTAGCGCAGCGCAAGAGCGTGCCAAAAATGCATCTCTGGGTTTTCTTAGTGGCTAGGATGAGAGCAAGAAAGAATAAAGTAGTAGCATACTTGGATGGCATGTACAAGGAGAAGAGAGAGAGGGTTATTACATGGGCAATACCAAGAGCAAGGCTAAAGAGAAATATCCAGAAACGGAAACAAATTGAAATAACAAAGGAACTTTCAAGAAGAGCGAAATAAAAAAAGCAGAAGAAAACTGAAAGTGAACAACGGCAACTTGAGAAGCGGCTGAAGAAAGTGGACATAAACGACATTACACGTGAATTCCCCGAGCTTCCCGAGCAAGACACTACAGTATTAAAGGACATCTTGACAGCATCAATAGTGGGTAGAGACGTATGTCACACGTGGTATGACAGTGAAACTAACAGTCATGAGGTCTGGTGTGGTAGAATCGAAAAATTAAAGAAAAGGTGTAATAATGAACACTATGTCATAGCCTACTGGAACCAGGATAAATCATATGAGAATGCCACTGACTATGATATTTTAAAATGGACACTTGCAGCTGACTTTATTTCAGGGGATGTTATTTTCTGTTAAGAGATAACAGAAATATGGGTAAGTGCAAGTTTTGTATAAATTTGCTAAAAGTTTTAAATTAAGGAGTAAATTGCAGGAGTATAATAGACACAGTGATAACATTCAGAAGACACATGTATATAATGAGTAATCACACACTTTTGTGTGACACACTGATTTATTTATGACTTCAAATTACAACAAACTTTACCAATGTTTATCATAAACTAATATAATAGTCCGATTGCCTTCCTCGAGGCACTCAAACCAGACTTAGTCATGCCAATAAAATGTTGAAGTTATTTATATTAGCCATTGAAACCATACTACTTGAAAAGATTAAAAAAAATCCTTTAAAATGATGGGTTAATCAGCCATCTTGGTTTAGAATTATGAAAGTTACATTCTCTAACTTTCATAATTCTAAACCAAGATGGCTGATTAACCCATCATTTTAAAGGATTTTTTTTACATTCTCTAAGAGTGCACAGTTTACTGCCTCGAGGAAGGCAATCAGACTACTAATGACAGCCATTTTGTATTTTGGTGGCCATATTGGATTATCTCAGTAATAATACACTGCAGGCATGGTTCCATTGACCTTTTCATTCCTTTATGTGTAATAAACTTCCTATGATATCTTATAATACAATTTAAGCATAATAGTTTTTATGTAACACATGATGGCGGTCATCTTGGATTTTGGCGGCCATCCTGGATTTATAAGGGGCACTAGGTTATCTCGAATAAGCGCCCGCACCTTTTGAAACGTTAATATATTTGGCTGAGTGTTCATGATGCCAAATTTTTATCGGTCACAATAATCCTATTGTTTTATAATACAAAAATATGCCCAAAAAGCCAACTTCTATTTGATGTAACTTTCTTATTTTAGGTCCTAGGAGGGTCATCTTGGTGTCATTGCATAGTTTGTTTCAAGACCTTTCCACTGATACCTCTTGCAATAGCATTTAACAATTTTGAAATTTTTTCACACATACCTACATTTATTTATTTCATTCCACTATTCTAACATCAAAACAAAAAATCTATATCTTCGGAATCCTGAATATTTCATGGTCACATTAATATGTTTTTATATAACTAACTCACTTGAAACAGTGACTTTATATATAGCTTATTTTCATGTAACACTTGTTCCCCTTGTTGATCGGCCTCCACTGGTTATGGGCGGGTTGGCGCGCAGCGCCAGAAACAAGTCCAGTATAAAGTAGTCTTTGGCATTATATGTTGTGATAATTTGTATTAAAACCCGGAGTCTGATTTTATTAGCTTAGAAGCTGTACTCCTTAAGTGTAAAGAAGCAGAAATAATAAATACATGAAATGAATAAAACTGACAGTGTGATTGCTCACGCCCTCGGGGACAATCTACTGTATTTTGTCCTCACTCAACACCTCGAATATTAAGTGACAACGCGGTGGAGTTTAGCAACGCACTTCTCAATGAATTTGCAGGGATTTTAAAACGTTACTAACAGACTTTGAGTTCATTTATTATAATACCTAGCTCAGATTTAGATACTGCTGTAAAGGACTCTACCAGTTTATTTATGTGCATTATTCCTATATAACTCTTGTTATACCAACCATTAAGATTCTGATTCCTCTTTGCCATGTTGTCATGGAAGCCCTCACCTCGTATAGGCATTTTCAAGGAGCATTGCCAGCAACACCGATAATCTTTAGTACACAATGTTGTAACATGGTTAGGTACATGTCTCTAGACCATAGCGAGGACTCGATTGGGTAGTTGACCGAGCGATGCTATAGCACTGGATAAAGATTATATGTACATGTATAATCTATATTAATAAAAGCGAAAGTGTGTGCGTATGTGTGTGTGTGTGTGTGTGTGTGTGTGTGTGTGTGTTGTGTGTGTGTGTGTGTGTGTGTGTGGGGTGTGGTATAGGTTCCGCCCCCGTGGCGGAATCCCATCATATGGCACAGTTTTGGAACCAGGTTGACCAGGGGAAGGTTTTAAGCCCACTTATGAGATGATCCGATCATCTTTTTTTTTCTTTTTTTTAGCAGCCTATTAGCGAGAATTGTGAAAAAAAGTGGGTTGCGAGAATTGAGGAAACCTTGATGTAGGGTGATGGGAAATGGGTGAGTGAATGGGTGGGGTGATGGGTAATGGGTGTGGGGTGATGGTTGAGTGAATGGGTTGGGGGTGATGGGTGTTGGTGAGGGAATAGATGGGGGGTGATGGGTAATGGGTGAGTGAATGGGTGTGTGGTGATGGGTAATGGGTGAGTGAATGGGTGGGGGGTGATGGGTAATGGGTGAGTGAATGGGTGTGTGGTGATGGGTAATGGGTGAGTGAATGGGTAGGGGGTGATGGGTAATGGGTGAGTGAATGGGTGTGTGGTGATGGGTAATGGGTGAGTGAATGGGTGGGGGGTGATGGGTAATGGGTGAGTGAATGGGTGTGTGGTGATGGGTAATGGGTGAGTGAATGGGTGGGGGGTGATGGGTAATGGGTGAGTGAATGGGTGGGGGGTGATGGATAATGGGTGAGTGAATGGGTTGGAGTTAATACATACATTTCTACATCCATGATTTCAGGAAAGCTAGAAGGGCTATCTGGAGAGTCTGTGTTTGGTGGGCCGAAGGCCCACTAAACACAGGTGGTGGGCCGAAGGCCCACCAATAGCCCTCCGCAGGAGCTAGCCAAAAAGTCCGCCCGGAGGGCGGCTTTGCGGCTAGTGAAACATATATGTTATCACCATGTGCTTATTTTGGATGTGTATGTACGACAGACTTAGGGTGGATCCAAATTTCCATCTTTTGAATTTTTAAATGGCGAGGCATAGGTTTTTGCTTCTATGGACACACACTTCACATGCAAATTTTATAATTTATATTTGAATGTAAAGACGTGTCACCAAGCCATCAAAGTTTAGCAATGTTTTGTGCATGTACGCTTTGTACGTTAGGACACTATTCTGAGCAGGCTATGTTTTCTACATCTTTTTAATTGAGTTTTCTGTTAATTGTTCTTGCAATACTTTACTATATTCTCACAATTTACATTATATGAATATACAGAACTAATATCTATCTCTCTCTACAGACCAAAGCACGAGAAATTAGCATATGATGGCGAAGAACTTAAAAGTGAAGCATGTTACTAGAAGTGACAGTGAACATATTGTATTTGGACAACCTGAAAGACTCAAACATAACTGTTTACCCACTTGTAAGGACATTATGAGACATTACTTTTATGAAACAAAGAATATCAAAGAGGAACAGAAATGTGAAAAAGAAACAGATGTGCAGATTGTTTCAGGAAGAGTAGCTCAAGTGGTGATTAGTATTTGGAATTCAGCATCTATCCCAACATATAACTTGAAGTCAGTAACAGACAGAATCTCCAGATACCATAGTGCATATAGAAACCAAATCTTAAAGATTCCAAAGAATCGAATGGATAAAGAATCAACAAAAGCAAAGATACAGAGATTTGCTGATTCAAGTCTTAAATTGTTTGACATAGCAAGTTGCCAGTGTGTAGATGTAGAACATTGCTTATGTCCACAAGAAATTAGAATTCCCAAGACAGGACGAGAGTTTCTGAAAGACCAGCGAAAGCAACGGAAAATGTATATATCTACACTGGATAAGGCAGAGACAGCCAAATTACAGAGGAAGCAAGACAGAGAGCAGAAGCTTAACACAAAAGTAGAGGTGTATGAAAACTCCAAGAAAAGAAAGTTTCTATCAACTGAAATAGAAGACATGCTTGACTCTGGCAGTGAAGAGTCAGTGGACATGAATTATGATAACCCAGGATTGAAACCTAACCCAACAAAGTCAACACAAATGCGAACTCCTTTGAGAACTGTTGCTAGAGAGTGTGACAGATACAGCTTGTCTGATAGGGCAGCTGCAGCAGTAGCAACTGCTACCCTACAATATATGGGCCTCATAAGCAGCACTGACAGTACCAACGTTATCGACAGGAACAAACTGAGACGAGCTAGATCCCAACGTCGTTCTGAAGCAATGGCTGAAAGTGGAAAACAAGACGAGGTTACATCTCTATATTTTGATGGTAGAAAAGATTTGACGATTACGCAAGATAAATTGAAGGATGGTGTTTATCACAGAAAGACTGTTACAGAGGAACATATTGTTATCCTTGCAGAACCAGGACAAATATTTTTAGGGCATGTGACACCCAAAGATGGAACAGCCAAATCAGTAGCTGCATCAATTCAAATGTTTTTGAGTGACTGCAATATTGACCCTGGGAAACTTCTAGTTGAGGATGTGATGGCACAAACGTCAACACCGGCTGGAGAAATGGAACATTAAAATTTTGGAGGATCATGTAGACATGCATTACATTGGTTTGTGTGTCTTTTGCACTGCAATGAACTGCCACTGAGACACTTCTTTCAAGAACTAGATGGAGTAACTCATGGACCAAGATCATTTACGGGACCAATTGGAAAAGAGCTTCCCCACTGTCAAAATAAACCAATTGCAAATTTTCATCAAATAAGATCTGCTATGCCACAACTGGACGATGACATTGTTAAGGATCTCAGTGATGACCAGAAATACATGTATGAGATTTGTTTAGCGATCAGAGATGGTCATTGCAGTACTAGTCTGGAAGCTAGGCAGCCAGGAAAACTCTGCCATTCTAGATGGCTAACAATGGACAAATTGAGTATGCAGGCTATATATATCTACAGCTCATCCATCAGAGAGTCTTGATAGGATAACAGAGTTTATTGTTAAGATATATGCACCAATGTGGTTTACCATTAAGTTAAATCCTAATTTTCACAGTGGTCCACAGCACCTTTTAAGATGATTGAACTAACTAAAGAACTGCAAGACAATGAGCGGAAAATGATACATGCAGTAATTCAGAGAAATGCCTATTTTGCACACAGTGAGAATTTGCTAGCAGGAATGCTTTATGACAAGGCGCCACATATTCGATAACTGGCATGTAGGAGGATCATGAGAGCCAGGAAGGAAGAACCCCAAAAGAAACGCACCTTTCAAGTACCAGAACTAAATTTTGAGGCAAGAGACTATATTTCAATGATTGATTGGAAAGTGGTGTATGAACCACCTCTAACCAAAGAAATGTGTGAGAGTGTATTGTTTGAAACATTCGTGACAAATGTTGCCTCGCCACCAAAATATCCATGTCACACTCAAGCCGTGGAGCGTCACATCAATCTTATGACCAAGGCTTCAAAACATGTGTTTGGAAACAAAAAAAGAGATGGGTATTTTAAAGTACAGATTGAATCAAGACAACTAATGCCCACATATAACACAAAGAAAGACTACAAATCCTAAGAAAACAAATGCCTACTGGATGGGAGGATGGGATGGGCATGGTGTGGGTCCATGCAGCTTACCTCCTCTCCTCGTGGTGGACCTGGGTAGAGTGGACTATAAATTATGTATTTATGCAAATATAATTAAACATGTTTGTTTCAAACTCAAAATAGGCCAAAGGCCTTAAATAATTAAAGTTCACTCTAGCTGAAAGCTGCACACATAACTTTCTCTAATGGCAAAAATGTTGTATCTAATATTATAAAACAAGTTGATTGTGACACGTCTAAAAATCGACATAGAAAGTTAATATTTTAACAATAAGTTTATTTCATTACCATGCACAAAATGACACCATCGCCGATTCAAGTTCTATGAAAGAAAAAAAAATTTATGTGTTTTCACTCCACCCTAATTATTTGTACGTGTGTCTGCCTGTGATATTGTGTTATCGGACAGACACCACATGCTTGATAATGTTTACATGGACATAATGTTGCTGTTCCCTTTGCTCCTTGCATTCCGTGAGAATGCACAGTCAGCTGTTTGTGTGTGCCTGTAGCTAATTGCCACTTATCACAGTTGAAAAGCATTGCACAACTGGACATACACAGCTAACTTTGGGTGTGTTTGAGTCATCACCACGTGAACAGCTCCCTCCTCATAACCTAAACTTTGATCCTTTTATCACAACTAGACGATAAATATAACAATGAGTTAGATGTTAACAACTTCTACATTCAAACAAGACAGCTGAGTGTTTTCCAATCTGAATATCTGTTTCTGGATTCCTTTTCTGCACCAATTAATGATGTTAGCTTTACCATACTTACTATGAATAGACGCTATTTCCAACCAATTTACAAAATTTTTTGATACAGTTTTATCTAATTTATGTATGAAATTTGATGTTTTAGGTTTTTTCCAACAGGACTCGATTCGGATCTCGCCCCGGTGTACTAGCTCATCCTAGCTTGAGCTAGGATGCTCATTTTTTTTACTGAAAGTTGTGCACATGATAGTAATTATATAGATAAAGTTTCATTAAATGATATCAATAAATACATAAATTTAAAATAAGTAGGTTGAATTTGTCCGCGATTTTAGTCAAATATTTATATCGCTACTATGCTAGTCACTAGCTATTAGGAGTTCTGCCTTGGTTATTTTTTTATGAAAAATATAAGGTATAGTGCCAAACTAGGACTGCTTTTTTTGGTGTAGGTTCATTGGTTATTATTAGGGCCCGGATAGTTATGCATTTGCATATTTCATATGCAAATGCATATTTTGCGTGATTTCTATGATAAGTGCATATTTCCTAGATAACTGCATATAAATGCATATTTTGGTAAAATATTCATCTGAGCACAAGTGGTACTGGGAGGTGAGGTGAGGTGAGGTGTGGTTTGGTGAAGTGAGGTGAGGTCACGTCTCTTTAATCTGTCGTTTCCGGTCCTTGGTATTTCTGGGTTACCCCCACCCCCTGACTGTTGTTGCTGCAGCAGTCAGTCAGGAGCAGTGCTGCTGTGTGGAGCTACTCTCTTCAGCTGCTCGTGAAAATGCCGAAAGTACAAAGAAACCAAAATGAAGTGCTGAGATCATATGTAATGGAATTTGATGCATTTACTACTGATGGAAGTGTACCGTTTTGTAAATATTGTGAAGCACCAGTGACAGCGAGCAAGAATTTTCAAGTCCAACAACACCTTAAAACATCCAGCACATCCGACTCGAAGCTGTTTAAGTCCAATAGTGCACAGAAGGAGCAACAACTACTTCTTGCATGTTTCAGTAAGTCAGGACCTGATCGTTCCCAGTTCAATGCAGATTTGTGCAAGGCGTTTGTTTCAGCAGATATTCCATTGCATAAACTGAATAACAAGTGCCTAAAGTCATTCCTGGAACAGTATACTGGAAAAAAGGTGCCTGACGAATCAACATTACGAAAGAACTATGTTTCACAATTGTTCAAGGACACAATGGAAATCATAAGGAGAAAGGCTTGTGGAAAGAAAATATGGGTGTCACTCGATGAAACCACTGATGTGGAGCAACGGTGTATTGTGAATCTTGTTTTTGGGGTGTTAGGAGATGAAACAGAGCGGGCAAATACTACCTAGTGATGTTGGTGTACTACCTAAAGTCAACCACTCCACTGTTGCTGGTTTCTTCATGATTCTCTGCAATTGTTGTGGCCAACGAAGTTAGAGTATGAAAATTTTTCTCTTGGTGTGCACTGATGCTGCACCTTACATGTGCAAAGCAATGAATGGACTGCAAGTATTGTATCCAAAAATGATCCATGTGACCTGTGTGGCCCATGGTCTGCATCGTGTAGCAGAACTGGTTAGGTCAAACTACCCAGATGTAAATCGACTGATAGCCAACATCAAGAAAATCTTTCTCAGGCACCTTCTCGAACTGCGAGATTTAAAGAAATCGCTCCAAGTACACCACTTTCTCCTTCCCCTGTGGTGACAAGATGGGGAAGCTGGATCGATGCTGCAACGTACTATGGGAAAAACTTCGACGTCATTGAAGCTGTTATTGCGACATTCGACCCTGAGGAGGCTCAGAGCATTCAGGAAAGCAAGATCTTACTTGAAACTGAAGGAATGAAGGAAAGCTTGCTCTTCATTGCAACGAATGTTGCGTGCATCTCATCAACAATTACTAGACTTGAAGAAAGGGTAGAAAAGTTGAAAAGAAGGACTGTTGTCCTCGACAATTTCGTTGGTTAATGGTGTTCTTGATGAACTGAAAAGTTTGCAGTCTGATGCTTACTATGGTAAACTGAGCAACGTGTTGTACAAAAAAGGGATTTGAAAAGCTGAAAAAAGTCAGTCAGATAATGTGTGGTGATGCTATTATTGATGAGACGGTACAGCCACTCACTATGTCAAACATGCTATGTATGAAACATGCACCAATCGTCTCGTGTGACGTAGAAAGGGTGTTATCAGAATATAAAGCTATGCTGACAGACAACAGGCGGAGTTTTAACTTTGAGAAATTACGCCACCATGTCATCATCAAATGCAACCACAATCTGTAATGTTCTGAAAATATGTCAGTCTATAATGTAAATACATGTTCATATTTATTTTTTGAAGCACTTTCACATATATATGTTAAATACATTATGTATATTTGCTTAATAAACATTAACATTAGTTTCTATTAACTATTTTGTTTCCGTATAACCCTTTGCATTTTGGCTTTATAATGACATTTTTTAGGGGGCCCCCAAAAATGCTTTTGGGTCCTTTTTTTAGTGCATATTTGCCCAAATTTTTAAAGTGTCATATTTGCATGCATATTTCATGGTTTTTTAGTGCATAACTTCCGGGGCCCCTTTAGTTATTGGGGGGCCTTTGCTCGATTCTCAATGTTTATTTTTTTAAACCGACGAAATAAAATAAACTTCAATATAAAATCAGATTTCAACTTTCCTGTTTTTTGGCCACCCCAAAAACTTAAAAAGAAGTGTCAGTTTCAAAAAAAAAAAACCTGAAAAAGGTGGGGGGAACGGGAATTGCCAGAGTGTAAAGTTTAAAAATGACTTTATTTTGGGCCAAAAACCCGAACTCCAAAAAACGGACGTTGGGTTTTTTTTAATTATTTTTATTTTCTTTGGTTTTTTTTTTTATTTTTTTTATTGTTTTCATTTTTTTTTTTGGGAAAAAAAATTATATAAAACCAAAAAAAAGGGGAAAAAAATACTATAAATGAGCTGCCCACGTGTTTATTACGTCATATTAAAAAAAATCACTAACCAGCCTCCCTAATTACTTAAAATTTTTTTAAAAATATAAAAAAATGTCATAGGGACAGCAATTTTTGGGACGGTAATCCCAACCCCTGGGGGCAATTTTTAAAAAGTTTTCGAAATTTTTAATTTTGTTTTTTTTTTTTTCGCCCCCTAAACGAGTGACCCCCTTAATGTCCCTTTTTTTTCCTTTTTTCCCCCTTTAAACCACAAAACCCACCACCCAAAGACGAAACCGGCCACTCATATTGTCCTATAGGGCCCAACACTGGTTGAAATTAATACAAAAAAAATTATATAATAAAATAACGATACAATTATCACTTCGCAGTACCCTCAAAAATTCGGGGGCATAAAGCAGGGGAAAAAAGATAAAAAAAGATGTCTAACGAATGCTGCCTTGGGGTTTCCTTCAAAAATTATTTCCCCAACTGATTGGCGGGGGAACCTATTTTGTTGTGCTTGTCCTGAGGTTTCTTAAAATTTTATTTTGCCATCATTTTAAAAGGCCCGTTTTAAATCGGGTTAAAAAAACTTTTCCAGTGAAGCAGATTAGATTTAAAACCCAAAATTATCGTAAAAATTTTTTACATAAACTCCATAAAACATTTTAAAAGAACAACATCAAAAAAAAAACACAGGTTAAAACCCTCGCAAATAAAGGGCCCAAAAACCCTTTTCGTAAATTTTTATGAACTTAAAAAAAAAAATTAAAAACTTTTGCTAAAGCTGCAAAAAAAAATACTATAAGGATCACTAAAGCAACCCTAAAGGGTAACCTAAAGCCCAAAATTTGGAAAATTTTAATTAAAATTTTTGGAAAGAAATTTTTTTGCACCCAAGGAAAACCCCCAATAGACTAAAACCCTTGTGTACAATGCGGAAGTTAATTTTTGAACAAATCCTTCTTAATTTTTGGGAAAATTTCCCGCAAAAAACAATATCTTAAAAACAATTCACATTACTAACTTACGCAATCCTCCTTTTTTTTCAATGTATCTTACTCCTGTAAAAACCCGCGAAATAAGAGCTTCCCAAAGGCAAATTTAAATTAAACGTCCAGACCTTTCATCATTTCCCGATTTAAAGCAAACAAAATATAGCCATTAAAGAGTATATCAAAAATATTTTTTGGTTTTGTCCTTTTTGGGATCCAGTCAGCCGTTTTTTAAATTTCCCCCAAACAAAAACCCCAAATTCCCCGGCTTCCAAAAAGCTTCCTCACGGGCAAGCAACGTGCGCCCCCGGGTTTGGGGACGTTTACAAAAGGGAAACGCGCTGATCAGAAGCCCGTTAACAAAAAATAAATTTTAGTACTTTAAGATTTTTGGGGGTTTTTTTGATAGAATTTTTTTTTTCGATGTGGGCCCCATTCAGGGGTCCCCTTTTTGGGTGACAAACTTTTTTTGTGCCCTTTTCTCCCCTCTCCCTCTTCCCCTTTTCCTCTCCTCTCTTCTCTCTCCCTTCTCTTCTCTCTTCTTCCCCCTCCTCTTCTCCCTTTTCCCCTTTTCTCTCTCTTTTCTCTCTCTCCTCCTTCCTTTCCCTTCTCTCTCTCTTCTCTCTCTCTCTCCTTCTCTCTCTCTCTCTATCTCCCTCTCTCTCTCTCTCTCTTCCTACTTCTCTCCCCTCTCTCTCCTTTTCTCCTCTCCTTTTCCTCTCTCTCTCTCTCTTCCCTTTAAAATTTAAATTTAAAATTTAAAAAGGTTTATTGGCCCTAAATTTCCCTAAGTTTATATTTTACATAAATTGCTTGCCTGGACCCACTAAAAGAAAAAAATTTTTGGGAGGCCCCAAAAAATGAATTTTCCCATGGTTCCCTACAATAAATATATTGAAAGAATATCTATTTTAAAAAAGTCAAAGTAAATTTTTTTTATATGATAAAATAAAAGTGTGCTTGTTGCATAACGCCTAAAATCGCGCACCAGGGAAACCCCCCACCTAGCCAAACACCACGGATAAACCAAAAACCCCCCATTAAACCCAAACCCCCACAGATAAACCAAACCCCCCCGGATACCAAACACCACGGATAACCCAAAAACCACGGATTTCCAACCACCAAAGGTTTAAACCCAACCCCCACGGGGTAAACCCAAACCCCCAAGGATAACCCAAACCCCCCCGGATTAAACCCAAACCCCCACGGAAAAACCAAACACCCCGGATAACCAACCCCCAAAGGATAACCAAAAAACCACGATACCACCACCACGGATAACCCAAAAACCACGGAAAAACCAAACCCCCACCAAAAACCCCAAAACCACGGATAAACCCAAACCCCCAAGAATACCAAAAACCACGGAAAACCAACCCCCCAAAGGATTTAAACCCCAACCCCCCCGATAACCAAAACCCCCGGATAACCAAACCCCCAAAGGATAACCAAACCCCCACGGTAAACCAAACCCCCACGGATAACCCAAAAACCCCCGGATAACCAACCACCAGAAAAAAACCCAACCAACCAAACCCGGATAACCCAAAACCACGGTAACCAAACCCCCACGGAAACCCAAACCCCCACGGTAACCAAAACACCACGGAAACCAACCCCCACGGATAAACCCAACACCACGGAAACCAAACCCCCAGGGGTAAACCCCCCACCACGGGTAACCAAAAAACCACGGTAACCAAACCCCCCGGATAACCCAAACCCCCACGGGTTTAAACCCCCCACCCCGGATAACCAAACCCCCCACGGATAAACCAAAAACCACGGATAACCAAACCCCACGGAAAAACCAAAACCCCACGGATAACCAACCCCCACGGATAAACCAAAACCCCACGGGTAACCAAACCCCCAAAGGATAACCCAAAAACCCCCGGATAAACCAAAAAAACCCCGGATAACCAAACACCCCCGGATAACCAAACAAACCCGGATAACCAAACCACCACGGGTAAACCCCCCCCCCACGGATAACCAAACACCAAAGGGTAACCAAAAACCCCCGGGGTAACCCAAACCCCCACGAATAACCAAAAAACCACGGGGTAAACCCAAACCCCCACGAATAAACCCAAACCCCCACCGGGTAACCAACCACCACGGATAACCCAAAAAAACCACGGATAAAAACCCAAACCCCCACGAATAACCAAAAACCACGGATAACCAAAAAAAACCACGGATAAAACCCAAACCCCCACGGGTAACCAACCCCCCGATAACCAACACCAAAGGGGTAACCAAACCCCCACGGGTAAACCAACCCCTTGAAAAAACCAAAAAACCACGGATAACCCCCCACCACGGATTCCAAACACCCTGGGTAAAACCCCCCCACGATAACCCCAAACCCCCACGGATAACCCAAAACCCCCGGGTAACCAAAAACCACGATAAACCCAAACCCCCACGAATAAACCCAAACACCCCGGGTAAAACCCAAACCCCACGGATAACCAAAACCAAAGGGATAACCCAAACCCCACGGGATAACACCCACACATAAACCCCCCCCAACCCTTTTCTTTTCTCTCTCTCTCTCTCTCCTCTCTCCTTAAAATTTTTTTTTCTCTCTCGTGGGGGAAAAGAAGAGGAAGGGGAAGGGGAGAAAAATAGATGAAAAAAAAAGAAAAAGGGGAAAAAAAAGAGAGATGAGAAAGAGGAAGGGGGAGAGGAGAGAGAGAGAGAGAGAGAGAGGGGATAGAAGAGAAGAGAGAGAGAGAGAGTAGGGGGAGAGGAAAAGAGAGAGAGAGAGAGAGAGAGAGAGGAGAGAGAGAGAGAGAGAGAGAGAGAGAGGAGAGAGAGAGAGAGAGAGAGAGAGAGAGATAGAGAGAAGAGAGAGAGAGAGAGGGGAGAGAGAGGGGAGAGAGAGAGAGAGGATAGGAATAGATGAGAGAGAGAGAGAGAGAGAGAGAGAGAGGAGACGAGAGCGAGAGAGAAGAGGGGAGAAGAGAGAGAGAGAGAGGAGAGGAGAGAGATGAGAGAGAGAGAGAGAGAGAGAGAGAGAGAGGAAAAGGGAAGGAGAGAGAGAGAAGAGAGGAGAGAAGGAGGAAGGAGAGGGGGAGAGATGAGGGGAAAGAGAGAGAGAGAGAGAGAGAGAGGGGAATAGAGAGAGAGAGAGAGAGGGGAGAGGAGAGAGAGAGAGAGGGGAGAGAGAGAGGGGAGAGAGAGAAGGGAAAAGGGAAAAGGGAAGGAGAGAGAGAGAGATTTCCTCTCGTGACGTCATCAATAACATGCGTAGCCCTGTGGAGGGAAGAAAAAAAATTCGCGCGCTTTTTAAAAAAAGTCGTATTTTTACGGAAATAAGGCCTGAAATAAATTATTTTTGGTGGATTAGGTGTTTTGAATGTACATTCAACATAATTGGGCCCAAAAAAAAAAAAAAGGTCCGGACGATTATTTTTAAGTCTGATGCGGAAGGATATGATGATATTTCACCAAACCCACTAGGATACACTCCTTTTTAATTTTCTACTCCTTTAACACAAATAATTAACCTCTCCTTTAAGATCGGTATATTTCCAAGTCAGCTAAAAAAGGCAAAGGTAATTCCGCTGCACAATTCAGGTAGTAAGAATGATAATAAAAATTACAAAAACCCATTTCGATTCTTCCAGCACTTAGCAAATTGTTTGAAAAAAAAACTCTTTTACTCGCCTTGTTAACTACCCTTGAAAAAACCGCCTAATAACAGCTGTGAACATGGATTCAGATCAAACCACTCTACAGGTCATCAATTTTTACCATTTGTTCATTTAGTAATAAAAAAAACTGGAAGGGTAAATTTATGTAGGTGGAATATTCTTAGATCTATCAAAAGTCTTTGATTCCTTAGATCACAACATCTTCTCGACAAACTAGGGAAAATATAGGGATAAGGGCAAATTTCCCCACGGGTTATTGAAGACCCACATCACTAAAAAGGTCACAAAGCGTTTTATTGCAATTCCATGTATTCTTTTTTCAAGTTATCCCCTTGTTTTCACTAAAGGTGTAAACCCCAGGGATCTATTCTAGGGCCCCTACTTTTTTGCATATACATTAATGATATACCAAATGCTAGCACAAAATATAAATTTACTATTTATGCTGATGAAACTAATCTCTTATTACCTGATAAGAATATTGACTCCTTACATATACATTCTAATCTTGAATTAGATTTAATAAATCAATGGTTACAGTCCAATAAATTACACCTCAATATTGCCAAAAACCCAATTACACTAGGGTCCCACATAAAACAGAAATTGGTCGATAAACGAGTTCGTTTTATGTAATTCGCTCTATGTGAAACACATAACCTGTTCGTTGTGTGGGGTGATCAGTCTAAGTCCGTGGGATCACAGAAACACAAGTTACTTTAAGTAGGTTCTATTCTAGTGTTAGTTGCAAAAACAATACAGAGGGGGACACTAGAAAAACGCCTTTACAAGCCTCAAGGCGGGTGTGACTGACTGCCAGTGGCCATCACTAGGGGGTGGCGAGGTAGCGTGCTGCCGGCGCAAGGTTGCCAGGCTGCACTTGCTAACTAAACTATCCCACACCTCCCTCCCCCCTTCACGCTCATAGCAAGGTCTTGAGCGGACTCCTGCTGCTGCATTATCCGTTTCTGAGCGCGGCGAGGGAAACTGGGTCTCTGGTGGGAGTTAGGGGGACTCAATCTATCGTCGGGGGGTCGTTAGTGGGGAACTGAAACAGGAGGAGGAAACCGTCGGTTGCGCCCATAAACGACCACTGGGTAACCAAACTTGATAGTCCCGTGCCTGCCGTTGCCCTTTAGGGTTTGTCCACTTTTTTCCAGCGAAACGATGTCGGATCCTGGATACACTTGCTCGTCGTTTGACTTAGCCTGGGAGGGCGGGTGTGCGCTTTTGTGCGTGTCACGACGTCTTGAGCACGTTGCAGCTTTTTTTTTGCGGTACTTCTCTGTCTTGGTCTCCTCCATCAAGAAGGACTGGGGTTGGGCGGGGACGCAAGAACGGAGGGTCGTCCTACAAGATTTGTGCTGGGGAGCGACCGGTGTAGTTCGGAGCATTGCGGAGCTCCACAAGTCCGCGGTCAAAGTCCTCGCAGTCGATATTGCCGATGGAGCCACCTTCGGGATTGGGTGTTTGACGGACTTGACTGCTGCCTCAGCGGGGGCCGTTGGACTGCGGGTAATGCGGTGAACACCCCAATATCCCCTTGACTCCCCAGGGGTCGAGGAACGCTGCGAATCCGGCTCGTGAATTGGGGTCCTCCGTCGGTCCTGAGACGCACAGGGGCGCCCACGTCACGGAAGTAGTACCGACTGGGGGGATGGTGGCGGCAAAACGTTGTGTCGCTGCCACATGGCACCACAACGGGCCAACCAGAGAGACGGTCAGCTATAACTAGGAATGACTTCCCAGCAACAGTGAAGAAGTCACTGTTGACACTTGACACACTGACTCAAAAGGTTTGGTGGGGTCGTCGTCAGACAACAGGGGCTCCTGCTGCTGGCTTGGCCGCATCACTTGGCATGGCCCACATGCTTGGACAGTGTTGGCGATGTCAGTGTTGATGCCGGGCCAGTATACAACTTGCCTCGCACGTCTCTTGGTGGCCTCTACTCCTCGATGGCTGTCGTGGAGGCGGGCCAAGACGTTGCGGCGTAGAGCAGCTGGAATAACAACACATGCTCCATAGAGAACCAGATCCCCATCGCAGTATAGGTCCTCACGTAGTTACCAGTAAGGGAGCAGAGTATTGTGAAGACTGTAACGGTTCAGAGGAAAACCGTTCTTCACACAGTCTAGCAGCTTGACATAGGAAGGGTCGTTGCAAGCTGCAGTTTGTAGGGCCTCCAGTGCCATGTCACTGGTAGGTGAAGAGTCCGAACGGTGTTGGCTGGCGAGGGACTGAATGGCCTGCAGAGTAACGACAGTGTTGATAGAAGCACAAGTCTCGGTGCTCAACATTTCATCCTCGGGGGCGGGGTGGCCGACGGGTGCGCGGGACAAAGCGTCGGGAATGCAGAGGTGCTTACCCGCGCGCCACACTGCTCTGAAAAGGTAAGCTGAGAGTTTCTCCTTTAAGCGCTGAAGGCGAGGATTCCCAACTGCATCCAGCGAGTAGTGGTTGAGGATTGGCACCAACGGGCGATGGTCGGTGACTACCTCGAAAGGCTGCAGGCCGATGAGGTAGAATCTGCACTTCGATGTCGCCCATGCTACGGCCAGAAGCTCGAGCTCGATGGTAGCGTAGCGTGTTTCTGCCTCCGTCAGGAACCGGGAACCAAACTGAACCAGTCGGAAAACTCCTCCGCCGTGGTCTTGCAGCAAGGTGTAGCCAAGACCATACAAGCGAGAGGCATCTGTCTGCAAAACAGTGGGCAAGGCAGGATCAAAGTTTGGGGAGGACCGGTGGGCTCGACAGGGCTTCCTTCACACGTCGGAAAGCCTCCTCATGGTCGGGGGTCCAAAGAAAGGTCCTCTTGGGGCTCATCAGGGGGCGAAGTGGCTGTGCAGCTGCAGAGATATCGGGAGAAAACTCCGCCAACTGATTCACAAGACCCATGTGTAACGCGGAAAAATGGGTTAAATACTTTTGACCCATGACTGGCGAAGAGTTTACGTTGAATGGGAGGGGGTAAAGTAATATATAAAAATCGAGTAACAAAGTGAGTAATTTTCCTCCACTCCTTAGTTCTGAATCACTATATGAAAATATACTGTGATATATTTTATACCGGCGATAGATGGCTGGCCACGTAGGCTGGCGGAGGTGAAGAGTAAGGGAGACGCCATATTAGTTTAGAATCAGTCAACGAGTCAACGTGTCGAGTTGGACACGGGAGATGTGGTTCTCACCCTTGGAAAAGGTATGTTAAGGCACAAGGTGTTGGTAGAGATGTAGATGTGATTCATTGATTACACTGGGGAACAATTTGAAGAAAAAAAAATTGTTGAGTTAGATTTTTGAGCTTATTTAGACTAATATTGGCATGCTGAAATTTCCAAATCTGTAGTCAGTTTTTTTTTTTTTAGCCCCGTCAAATTTTTTTTTCCCACAGCTTACCCTCCAGATAAAGCAAACTTCCACTTGTGAGCTGTAGTAAAACTTGCCAGCTGATTACGATTTGACTCATCGAGACAATTGGCAACTTTTGGGTTTGGGGGGGGGGGGCAGTCCCCAAATTAGACATCCTTTTAAAAAAGGGTGTGGA
>JACEEZ010019481.1:43589-65559 GCA_016584305.1 Chionoecetes opilio
CTTTCGTTCCGGAACAAGAGTAGACGGGCGGCTGGCCAGGGGGAGTGAGGGTAGCTCCTGTAACCCATGCAGGTAGACGAGGCGGCTGGCCAGGGCGTAGTGAGGTCCGTAGCTCCCTGTAACCCATGCAGGTAGACGAGGCGGCTGGCCAGGGCGTAGGTGAGGTCCGTAGCTCCCTGTAACCCATACAGGTAGACGAGGAGGAGGATGACCAGGACGTAGTCAGGTCCGTAGCTCCGTGAGTGCTGTGTGGAGTGTGAGTGCGGTCGCAGGAATCTCTTGCTGTCCCGGTCGCATATTCTCCAGGCGCTCTCCCTTTTCGGCAGGACCGCTAGGTTAGGTAAGGTTAGAAAAAACGTTAAGCTAGGTTAGGTTAGGTTAGGTTAGGTTTAGTTTAGGTTGATAACTGTAAAGTAACTTTGTGTGGGGGAATCACAATGAGGTATTTTCAAGAAAAATCCTGTGGTTAGTTTCGGAGCTACAGCCATGCGTAGAGGGCAGCCAGCTGCCGAAATGGGCAACGCGTGGGGAATATGCGTCCCGGTCCATCCTCGTTATATACCCGACGGTCCACGTGACTCCTGTGACGTGGCGTGAAGAAGGTGGTGCCCCTTGTGGTGGTGATTCATTGAACCGCCTTGCTTCGAAGCTTCGGGGCACCACAACAACACCTGAAACTCTTTGTCGTAGGAATGCTCCATGTAAAATTAGCTATAGCTACACTATTCATATATACAACCATCACAAACTTTAAGTCCAGCAGCATAACATAAGGTAGCCAACTAGCCAGCATGAACATGACACACCACAACCATGCTAGTTTCAACACATGTCAAACCTTCTCTGGATATTAGAGAAAATAAGTTGTTTTTTATGTAAGAGGCATTTCTATGTGAAATTCCCTCCCAAATTTAGTTGTTTCTCTCAATAATATTAATACTTTTGAAACTGCCTGGCTAAGCAAAACACTATTTGAAGTTGAATATATTAATTGAGCAGCATTAATACTTAGTTATTTCTTGTAACTGCATATAATATTTACAGTATATTCTGTCTTTGTTTACCTCAATTTATTGCTTAAAACTTATTACTGGTGCATTAGCAGCATGTGTATATTATAGCAGCAGCTTCCTTGCTTATTATCTACCAGGTTGGGAAGCCCACCAGGTAAGAAACTTTGTAAAATTCAATTACCAAGTCACACAATGCTCGTCACCACACTCAACACACAGTTCACACACAGCAGTAACTAAATAACACTAATAATGAAACACAAATAAGGTTATCAGCAACCAAATAGTGTAAATAGTTCAAGGCGACTCGGTAGCGTGCTGGTCACCATGGTTTGCAGACCTTTTTCATGTTTTTGGGAATAAATAAGTGTTATAATATTTCTGTGACACATTAAGAATCCTACATTCCAGTAATAAGACTAGTTTATGTGTGTTTATGTCATGAAAGAACAATTACAGGTTAATTAATTGGAATTACTCCTAGAACAAGCATCTGCATTCTATTAATGCGCTCTTTATCTAGCTCAGTTTTCTAGCCTTATAAGCAATGTTTCGCCACGAAATCTCTGTAACTTACCGATGAAATGTTAAGTTACCATTCCGACTCTCTGGGAACAGTCATATGCAGAGCAAGTCTGCATGATGGTAAAATGTACAGGTCTGTGGAGTGGCGCGCGGTCGTAATTTTTGCATTGTTTTGAGTCACTGTCCGACTGTCTGTATGTTTCGTCTCTTTGAGCAAAGGGGCGGAGCCAGAGATGGCTTCACTGAAGTGACGTCATGGCCTCTCCTCTTATATATAGCTCCATGACTCCGGCGCAACCCTCGCCCCCCCCTGCGCCGAGGCTGCTTGAATAATGGACCCTACCATAACTACGTCACGGTTTGTTTACATCGGTGCATTGTGGGGATAAGTCTGGGTCGCCGCGGGTGGACCTACGAAGGGAAAACTACGGCGATGGAAGAATTTCGAGTTATTTTGCGCGAAATTGATATTCCAGGTGCTATATTACTGTGCTCTGTTCTCGCTGACAACACTATAGAGAAGACCTGAGGTAATGCCTGATGTGCAGAGGCTTCTAAACCAAGAAAACAGAGTCATAACAGAGCCTCGTCAAAAGGTAAGCAACTGGTAGTGTACGTAATGTGTCCCTACCACTTGCTTAAATATATGTTAAGGCACAAGGTGTTGGTAGAGATGTAGATGTGATTCATTGATTATCTGTGATAACGTGAGAACTAATGGAAGGTGTTATTCATAGGGTCCCAAGGTAGCTGTGGAAAAGACAACTGTGGAGGAGACAGCTGGATGAGCTGGGGAAGAACACCTGTGAACACTTTTGAGTGAACATCAGGATTACAGCTAAGGATTATTAGTCTGATAGCTGGAATGTGTGGACATGTGATTCTTGACTCAACAACTTTCAGTAACGGGAAATGATTTAGACTTAGAGAGGGTACTTGTGATTACGTTCGGGTCCACGGGCTAATACTAGCGTTGTGTCGATGTAATTAGCATTAAGAGTGTTATTACAGTAAGGAGAGTGACGGGAAATTATTTAGACTTAGAGAGGGTACTTGTGATTACGTTCGGGTCCACGGGCTAATACTAGCGTCGTGTCGATGTGATTAGCATTTAAGCATAGTATTAAGTGGAGAAATATGTTAATGATTATATGTAAGGAAGGCGTGGGGAAGTAATTACTGGTTTATCAGTGAACAGAATATACCAAGGAAAAGATAACGAGTTATCTTGTACACCCATTAGTTTAACTTATTCTCTTAATCTTATAAAACCTTTTTTTTTCCCACTATTGTGGGTGGTGGCAGCATATAAGCCAGAATTGTGGAGCCCTCTTAAATTAACAACGTCAAAGCAATAAAGCTACAAAGGGGGGCACTGCAATTTCAAATAATATTCTATTCTAAATCATGATATTATCCATGTTAATTCTCCGTCATCTACATATTCTTTATTAGGTGTACCGTTGATAATTATTGATATGTGTTGATAATATGTTGGAAGTTATTGAAATAAGGGAAAATATGACCTTGTGTTATATCCCGTAATCTTTGCTGGGATAATCGAATGTTATTTTTATATATACTAGCTACACACATAGATTAACTGATAACCTTTTTCCATGTAAACTCCTTCTATGTACGCATCTCATCTTTATTTCTATGTATCTCTGGGTGTTCCTGATTAAGCTGGAAATATTTGAAATAAACTGAAATATTATAATTTCTATAAAAATATTATAAAAACTTTTATAACAATTTTTAATAGTTTGAACAGGCCTAATAATAGTGAAGGTACCGATATTGAGATACTATGTATATTACTGAGTTAATATATATAATATGAAAAATAATATTTCCCACTTACAAATACGTACCAGCGGGCCTCCGGAGGATTGACGTCAAATTGCCGCTGCTTGTCACTACTGATGTATTACTACATCAAGATAATCATATAACTGTTGTTTCAAAATGTTTACACATAGAAATATTCAATTCTTCAAATTTCTGTTCATTAATTTTCAACATAGTGTATTTTCCCGTCTGAAAATACACCAGCGGCCCTTCGGAGGGCTGACGGAGGTAAACTTGCCGCCGGCGGCCGCCGTTCGCCGCTCTACAGCCTACGTAGGCCCACCGGTGATGGTTAGCTGGGTTACTTCTTAATGAGACTCTGCTGTGACTGTTTTCCTGGTTTAGAAGCCTCTGCATATCAATCATCACCTATGGGTCTTCTCTATGTTGTCAGCGAGCACGGAAATATAGCACCTGGAATATCCATTTCGCCCAAAACTAGTGGTACATCATGGTTTAAGTGTTACTTGACGAGCCAATGCATACTCTGAGTCGGTTACCGGTCATTTCGCCTACACGTCAATTCGCCCACAAGACAAGACATTTCGCCCACATGTGAGAGTCAATTCGCCCACATGTAAGAGTCAATTCGCCCACTCTAAAGTCAATTCGCCCACACGATCCATGTCACGGAGTCATGTAACTATATCTTCCTCTGGCAGAAATGGAATGAACCACCAGTAACCTTGGGCGAAATGACGGTAGATTTCTAGTGTTTGCCCATACTCTCCCACTTCCCCAAAACAAGTTTGGGGACCTTTGGGAATGCGGGGTTTTCGGGTGGGGAACAAATTATGCGTCGGAAACACGTAATTAAAGAGTTGTGTAGGGGGGGGTAAAATTCCATAGATCTAGGGTAATTTCCTTATATCTAGAGAAAATTGCCTAACCAAAATTAACCTACCCTAGCAGGGGGCTTGACCCACCGATAACCTAACCTAACCAGATCTAAACTAAGCTAACCAAACCTAACCAAATCTCACCTATCCCAACCTAACCAAATCTAACCTAACCTAACCTAACCAAATCTAACCTAAACTACCCAAATCTAACCTACCCTAACCTAACCTAAACAAATCTAACCTAACCTCCTAGCGGGGGGTTGGGGGGTTCTCGACACTTCGGTCATCATTCTGTGAGGATCGTCAGGTTCACATGTCTATGGACTCAGAAGAAATCCAATGAATATTCCCTACATCTAGGGAATTTTGTCAACACCCCTAACTCAAAAACGATGTGGTTGCGACCCATATTTTGTAAGCATCCCCAAGCTTGTTTTGTGGGAGAGGGGGAGTATGGGCAAACACTAGAATAATACCCAGCCAATTCGCCCACACGATCCATGTCACGGAGAGACATGTAACTATATCTTCCTCGTGGCAGAAATGGAATGAACCACCAGTAACCTTGTGCGAAATGACTCCATAGTGTGAGCGAATTGACCTGTGGGCGAAATGACTCCATAGTGTGGCGAAATGGCATGTGGGCGAAATGACCGGATACCTCCTATCAATATCAACATCACCAACCTTTGTTTTGATTTATCTTATTACTCCATCCATAAACAAGTTGCATAACTACGGTGACATTACCCATTCTTGCCTCATGGTACCTGGTACTACATGTCGTCTACCGAAATGCTCGTCCGCTACACAAAGCGGGAAAACTCGCCGACGGTAATGGTTAGGTTAGGTTACCGTTAGGTAACCTAAGGTTACCTAAGCTGTGGTAAATGTGGTATAATTCCAGGGTTGTGATTAGCTAGATTGGCAATGTTGTTACCAGGTTGGCTTATATTTAGCTTCATTGAGTCATCATGTACTCCACAGTGATGAGGCAAACTGTATGGTAAAATCATAATTGGAAGGAATACAAAAAACACAAATGGCAAGGTTAGTGAGGAGCAAGGCAGATTTAGAACTGGGAAAGGTTGTGTAGATCAGATCTTAGATATGCGAATGATAATTAAGACAATGTTAGCAAAAGACAAGAAGATGTATGCTACATTCATGGATTTAGAGAAAGCATAGATGAACACCGAACTCACTTTGGTGGACGAAACTATTTTTTTCTGGTGTGTTTTTATGTGTTTTGAATGAATCTGCTAACCGTTGCTGTCGCAATTTTGTTTTTTGTTTTTTTTGCAAAAATGAAAAAAAACCTAACCTAAACCTAACCTAACCTTTACCTATACCTAACCTAACCCATACCCACTAACCTTTAACCTATACCTAACCTAACCTTTACCTAACTGAAAAAAACAAACAAAACAAAAACTAACCTTACCTTAAAAAAAAAAAAATTAAATTGCGACAGAAACGGTTAGCAGATTCATTCAAAACACATAAAAACACACCAGAAAAAAATATTTCGTCCACCAAAGTGAGTTCGGTGTTTCATTTGACTAATACCAAAGCATATGACAGAGTAGACTGGGATGGAATGTGGGATGTATTGAAGGGTTAAAGAGTGTGTATGGAGTGGAGTATGTATGTATAACTAATAAGCTTTTACCTGTGATTATCAATACCTAACCTAACTGACCTTTACCTAACCTAACCTAACCATTACCGTCGGCGAGTTTTCCCAATTTGTGTAGGGACGAGCATTTCGGTAGACGAGTAACCAGGTACCATGAGGCAAGGACGGGTAATGTCACCGTGGTTATGCAACTTGGTTTATGGATGGAGTAATAAGATAAATCAAAGCAAAGGTTGGTGATGTTGGTATAGACTCAAGAGTATGCATTGGCTCGTCAAGTAACACTTAAACCATGATGTACCACTACTTATTATGAGGCAAGACAACAAAAGAAACTCAATTAAAAAGGTATTTTAATACTATCATAACCATGAATATGTACAACCTACAAAGAGAAGACTACGACGATGAAAAATTTAGAGTTGTTTTGGGCGAAATTGATATTCCAGGTGCTATATTTCCGTGCTCGCTGACAACATAGAGAAGACCTGAGGTGATGGTTGATGTGCAGAGGCTTCTAAACCAGGAAAACAGTCACATCAGAGTCTCATTAAGAAGTAAGCAAGTGGTAGGGACACTTACGTACCTACCAGTTGCTTACCTTTTGACGAGGCTCTGTTGTGACTCTGTTTTCTTGGTTTAGAAGCCTCTGCACATCAGCCATTACCTCAGGTCTCTTCTATAGTGTCGTCAGCGAGAACAGAGCACAGTAATATAGCACCTGGAATATCAATTCGCGCAAAATAACTCGAAATTCTTCCATCGCCGTAGTTTTCCCTTCGTAGGTCCACCCGCGGCGACCCCGACTTATCTCCACAATGCACCAATGTAAACAAACCGTGACGTAGTTATGTCTGGGGTCCATTCACCGAAGATGGCTTTACGCCGGGCGTAAGGGAGGAGTATCTCAGAGTATCTCGACAGAGACAGTTGATTGGCGGGCGAATACAATGACGTCATTCCTGCTAATAGTGAATCACAGCAGTGATTTGCAGAGGTGGGCGCGATACCTTTTTTTGGTTAGTGCGATAACGATACTGCCGTACACTTTTAGCTAGGTATGGAGTAGTAAACTCAGAAGAAATTCAAGAGCAGCAAGTTACGGCAGGACCACGCTGTCTCACCACTAGGATGAGTACGCTATGTTACCCGACAGTGATGCTAGCAAAGGTAGTGGTACTCGATAGGAACGAATACAGGCTATTCTGGAAAAGGGAGACTGGAAGCACCTAAGTGGACAGGAGAGACACCATCTTTTCGCCTTGATAAAACAACACCATAAATTATTTTATCTTAGATGCTGGAGAACTAGGCACCATGAAACTGAACCAGCTCATATTCAGGTGTTAGATCCAAAACCGTGTAGAGGAGTAACATATAGGTATCCGGAGAAAGCCAAGGAATTAATAGCTAAAATGTTGAGAGAAATGGAAGAGAAGGACATAATAGAAAACTCCACAGCTTCGTGGTTAAGTCCTATATAGTACTGGCTAACAAGCCGAATGGGGAAAAAAGGATGTGTCTGAATTATAGGAAAGTGAATCAAGATTTAGCCACTAAATATACACCCCTAACCAAATTGGAAGAGCTAGTAGAGTTGTAGCGGGCTATGAATACTATCAATCAATCAATCAATCATTGGGGGCATACGCCGGGGGGGCGCGTCGCCTCGCCCACCCTACGACGCCACTCCCGGGGGTCACCACGCGCGAGTTCCCATGCAGGCCCCTTTTCCCCATACCAAGCAGCTCTCGACAAGAAACATAAAACTTGCCCAGCCCGAGCCTTGTGGGCGCCCCCTTGGCCCCCTCCACGCCGGTTTGTCTCTTCCAGATACAAACCCGATGGGAAGGATGGGTTTTTCAGGGTAAGCGTGCCACATGCCCATATAGCCGAAGTTGGCGCTGACGGCTATGCAGGTAAATAGGCCTCGATTCAGTTCAGGGTGCAATCGCTGATTTGACACGTAATCACCCCAAAGCGATACCCCCATGATTCTGCGAAGACATTTATTCCCCAAAGGCATTGATTCGTCTCTTCAATCACTATTTAGTGTCCATGTCTCACAACCATAGAGTAAGACAGGGATCACAAGCGACTTGAAGATCCGGATCTTTGTCCTCTGCACAGGTACCGACAACGCCAAATACTCCCGCTGAGAGAGTCTATAACACCGTGGGCTATGCCAATCCGTCGTAAGACTTCTTGAGGGTGACCCGCCGTCATTATGGACTGCGCTACCAAGGTATGTAAGACTTTCCAAGATCTCAATGTCCTCGCCAAAACGTATGAAACAGACTGTACTGCTTCATCTAGTAAGTCTCCAAATACCTGGACCTTGGTCTTGAGCCAGGAGACCTCAAGTCCCAAAGGGCTTTGCCTCCTCGTGCAGCGCCTCGAGAGCCATCACCAGGACCCCCCAGCGACTCAGCAAAGATTACTGCATCATCGGCAAAAACAAGATCATTTATCTTGGTGTTGCCGACGGATGCTCCACAATCACTTTGATCTACAACCTTGTCCCAAAACCCAGTCCATACAAGCGTTGAAAAGTGATGGGGGAAGGACGCAAACCCCTTTCCTCACTCCTGTTTTCACAGGAAAGAAGCTGGATACACCTGCCCCCACTTCACAGCACTCGCAAATCCCAGAATACAGACCAGTTATCAAAAACCCAAAAGTCCTTGCAGGAATCCCCCGAAGTCGCAGAAGATCCCAGAGTGACTCACGATGCACTGAGTCAAACGCCTTCTTGGGGATCAACATAGGCTGCAAGTATCCCCGTCGAAACTACGTCGGCGTTCCCCCCGGACACGAAGCGCTGGATACGGTCCGTTGTTGACTTACCCGGCGTGAACCCAGACTGCTGAGGTCTCTGATGCTTCACCAGATGACTGCGAATTGTGTCAGCAAAAGATGGGCAAGCACCTTGCCTGGTACGCTCAGCAGTGTAATACCGCGGTTTAAATTTTTTGCAGTCCTGACGGTCCCCTTTTCCTTTCCAGATAGGGACGACCAGCCCCTTTTCCAGTCAGGAGGAATGGTCCCTGATTGCCACACGGCAGTCAGGACAGCATGCAACCCGCGGATCATGCCTCACCCCAGCTTTAGGAGCTCCGCACTGATATTACAAACACCAGCTGCCTTTCCCCCCTTCAACTTTGCTACAGCCTCTCTGACTCGTCAAGAGAGGGTGCGGTTTCGTCAATGGGAGGATCGGCATCCACTGCCTGTAACCGAGACCACCGAGAGACAAGGCCTGGTGGATCGCCCGTGACGTCACACACCATAAGGATGCCACCCGCTCCGCTCCCCGTACAAGTTTACCTACCTTAATATAAAAGTTTATCAGTATAAAAGATATACTGTTATCTTCGGAAATGTTTGTTCTATAATATTATCAAATAAAAAAAACCCTTAAACACACCAAAGAAAAGGCCATTATGAGACTTTCAAGAAATAATGCATTAACTTAAACTCTTCGCCATTTAATATTTTGCTCGCAAACATTTTTTCATGGAGAATATCAATAGAACGGAGTTAATTAGCTTTCCATTGATATACTTCGTTTAGTGATAAATGAATTAGCGGCATGCATAAATTAGCGTTTAACTAAATATAAACAATCATGAAATCGGGTAATTTCCTACCTAATATATGTTTATCAGTATAAAATATATACTGTATCTTCGGAATGTTGTTCTATAATATATCAAATAAAAAAACCGAAAAAACACATTAAAGAAATGCCATTATGAGACTTTCAAGAAATATGCATGAACTTAAACTTTTCGCCATTTAATATTTTGTAAAAAAACTTTTTACATGGAGAATATCAATAGAAGCGGAATTTAATTAGCTTTTCATTGATATTTTTCCCTTTTCTGATAAATGAATTAGAACTATGCATAAATTAGCGTTAACTAAATAAATAACATCATGAAATCGGGTAATTTTCCCCAGATTTCATGATGTTATTTATTTAGTTAACGCTAATTTATGCATGGTTCTAATTAATTGATCAGAAAAGGAAATATAACAATGGAAAGCAAATTTAAAATTTTCCGCTTCTATTGATATTCTCCATGTAAAAAGTTTTTTCACAAAATATTAAATGGCGAAAAGTTTAAGTTCATGCATATTCTTGAAAGTTCATAATGGCATTTCTTTAGTGTGTTTTACGGTTTTTTTTTTATTTACAGCAAATTTAAAAAATTTGTGTGATTCATGTGAAATACAGTTAGGATACACCACGCCTTATCATCCACAAGGTAATAGTATCTCTGAAAGGATACACCGAACAATGAAAACAATTCCCTCTAACCTGTGCAAGGGTTATCCAATAGATGGCCCAATTATCTCTTAGAAACCAAAGAGTGCTGAATAGGCAGTGCATGAGACAGTGGGTACCCTACCTTTCTATACTTTTCTTTCTCGATACGCTCCAAGGTTGATTGTGTTTAGTCCCAAACAAAAATTCATTCAGAGGAGAAAAACAGAAGGGCACACGAAATCATCAATAGAAAAAATTTTGGAAAGAGGTAAAAAAATGGCGGGAGAAAGCTAATGTGAAAAGGAAAAAAACTAAAGGTTGGAGAAAGACGAATTGGCGTGGGTGGAAAGAGAATGCTTTGAGCCGGGCACCAACAAAAAAACTCTCGGTTAAGTGGTTGGGACCGTACAAAATAGTGGAAGTATTGAGAGATGGTGGTGCATATGTGTTAGAAAATATATTTGATGGTGTACGTGTACAGAGAGCGGCCGAACAAATTAAGCAATATATAGGAAACAGGATGGCTGGCTGTTGGACCCAGCAGAAGTAGTAATAGTTGAGGAGGAACTTGAACAACCACCACCTAGAGAGAGGAGGCCAGTGAGGAGATACGTAGAGGAATTTTAAATGACAGATGGTAAAAGTCATCTCTAGTGAGAAAGAAATGTTTTGATGAAAGCCCCCCTAGACCAAACTTGTAAAGGTTAGGAGAAGGGTTACCTTAGAGGGTTTTACATAGATTACACTATACACTAGACCCGCAAAGGAATGTCGTTAGACCCGAGGATGTACTTGGCTCTGAGCTTTGCTCTTTGGGTGATTGATGCAGGAGTGTATGCCTCAATAAGGAGGTGAGCCTTACCCCAAAGTTACGAAGGGTAGGGAGAGATTCCAGTCGTGATTTCTCCCTACGTGTCTATGCCTAGGTTTAATGGGGTAAAGGAATGATCATTACCCGACTAGAGGGATGAGTCCCGTCGTGACTCTATATGGCTTCGGCCTAAGTAAATGAGAGATGAAGTGAGAAGGTGGAGTAAAGTAATTACATTGAGTATGTATCTCCAAACTGGTTAAATCTGCTTTTTGGTGAGGGAGGTGAAGAAATTAAGAACGCATTACCACTTAATTATTGTTTTTGTAAAGTTCATTTGAGAATTTTAATGTCCAACTTAAGTATTTTTTTTTGTGGGTGGATAGAAGACCCATATGTGAATTTAAAAGGAGAGGAGTCATGATATGTTGTTGTACTATATATGTTACTATTTTCTGTTGTACTTAGCTAGATTTTCTGGCAGGATGTGTGATGAAGGACTGAGGAACAAGAATTTTTTTTGCGGGGGTGGGGGGGGGGGGGGGGAAGAAGCCATGTAACACGAGAAAATGGGGTTTTTCCTGTGACTCACGATTGACGAAAAGTTGACATGAGTGGTGAGAGCAAAGTTTAATACATATATAGCTATTAATTATATGTTCACAATTTTTCTTCACTCCTCAGTCCCTAATCATTTAAAAATATAGGTTTCCGGCAATATTTATACCGTGGTCGTAGTTGACGTCATGGCAAGAAGGCGACGTAGGGAAAAAAGTACACGAGCTCTCTCTCTTGCCAGCCCTTTTCGAGACAACACGCTCAGAGGGGAGTCGTGTCTTACAACCCTTTTTGAAGGTAGGTTTTGTGGCGGTGGGACTTTAAAGGATGTATAGGGCATTGATTAGTTCTTTATCTTAAATTACATGACTTGTAATTGGGGGGTTATGTACATTCAGGGTCTGAAGACGGGAACAGTGAGCTGAGCTGAGCTGAGTGAGTGGGGGGGTTGATCCCGAGGGGCCCAGTGTGTGCTGATGGCGTGGTTGTGTGTTGCTGAGCTGTGCTGAGTGGGTGACCCGCTTTAGACACCAGTATATAGAGCAAAGGGGCCCATACCCGCTCCCCAATGTTTTAGATAGATAGATATAGTACCTAGTAACTCAAGAGTAGGAACCTTGTGTGTGTTAAGCCAGGAGGAGAAATATAGGAGTTCGTTTTGACCCACATGAGTGAAGTATATTTTTTATGGGAAACCATAGCCATTTAGAACTGGGATGTGATTACTGTTCGAGTAAAAAAGAAACCCTGTTAACGAGTCGTTTATTAAGTCCCAGTTATCCTCATATATTCTAAATCTTAAAAAAAAAATCCCACTTATTGTGGGGGGGTGGCCCGCGTAATGCCAGGTTTGTGGATCCCTTCAAATTAACATCTAACTATAAGGGGGGGCGCTACACGTGGAAAGACTGTTATATAAGGCAATCAGCAGAGAAACTTTAAAACCTGGATACATTTATTGAAAGTCACACCTGCACTGCCAACCCAAAAAACTGCTGGGGCCATTACTCCCCACAGAACACAGGGCACGGCTGCCACCACACATGTAACACACTGCCCATTGCCACACAGGACACACTCCCACAGGCACGGGTACAACCACATTTGTCCACACAACACACCACCTCAAAAGTGGATCTTCATGGGGTTTGGGCAATATCACTCTTTGTCTTGAAACACTTACTACAAATATCACACTTGAACTCCCTCAAGCCAGTACGTTGTATAAAAGGTGTGTCGGGTTGAGGCCTTCACTGCTATAAAACCTTTTTCCCACACTCTAGGCATTCATGATTTTTAAAACCACTGTGTATCGGGGTGTGTTGGTGAGGTGACTTTTTTGATTAAATCTTTTCCACACTCTAAACATTCATAATTCGTAACACCCACTGTGTGTCAGGGTGTGTTGTTGAGGTTACTCTTTGTAGCAAATCTTTTCCCCACACTCTAAAAAATTCATGATTCGTAACACCACTGTGTGTCAGGGTGTGTCGGTGAGGTTACCCTTTATAGCAAATCTTTTCCCACACTCTAAACATTCATAATTCTTAACACCACTGTGTGTCAGGGTGTGTTTGGTGAGGTCACCCTTTCTAGCAAATTCTTTTCCCACACTCTAAACATTCATGATTCTTAACACCACTGTGTGTCAGGGTGTGTTCGGTGAGGAAACTCTTTCTAGTAAATCTTTTTCCCCACACTCTAAACATTCATAATTTTTAAAACACCACTGTGTGTCAGGGTGTGTTCGGTGAGGGAGCTCTTTCTAGTAAATCTTTTCCCACACTCTAAACATTCATAATTCTTAACACCACTGTGTGTCAAGGAATGTTGCTCAAGCTTACTTTTGGCATTTGAATGTTTTGGGTCACACTGCTGGCATTTCAGCTAAACTGTCTGCCTTGTGGCCTGAGCTGCCGGGCCTCCAGGTGATTCTTGCCATCACACCTGTGCCTCCCCACCCTGAGGCAGACTGATCCTGCTGCTCCGGCCACTCATGCTGCTGCCCGGACCCACAGCCTCCACCGCAGCAAGACCCCCCCGCAGCACACGCGACGGCCGGTCATACGGGGAACCCTCGGGGATGCCGGAGCGAGCCGGGTCAGTGCCAGGGGGAACAGCCAGCTTGGACGACCTCAGCACCTGCAACAGTGGTGACAGTCAGCCCACAAGAGCCAATTACTTCCCTGTTATCTGGAGACCCTGACTAATTTTTCCCGGCCAAGTTTTAGTGTTTTTTCTGATGGAGATTTAGTGTTTAATGGAAAAAGGCGGGCCTTAAAATTCGGTGATGAAATTATTATTTTTTTTTTTTTTTAAATATGGTTTCTGGAAAATATACTATTTCCATTATAAAAAGCAGCTATTATAGGCCAGGAAAAATGAGTCTGTGTCTCTGAAAAAGCCCGCGAAGTCCTGGTTCATTTTTATCGTGTGTGTGTGGTTGTTGTGAGGAGGCACCCTGGGAGCCCTGGTGGTGATGTCTGGCAGGCTGTGTGTGGTGTTGTGAGGAGGCACCCTGGGAGCCGTGGTGGTGATGGCCTGGCAGGCTGTGTGTGGTGTTGAGGAGGAACCCTGGGAGCCCTGTGATGTCTGCTGCATCAATCCAGGGTGAATGAGGACAGTATGTTGCAAAGTAGTTTATTGTAGTATTAAAGGTTTCAACCTGTCGAGAAAGTAGTCATTAAAACGTTGCACCACGTATACTTAATAGTCACAGCTTTAAATCACACATTATATCCCATTTATATACGTATGAGGTAAGGCAAACCACTAACATGTCAACCCATGAATCACATCACACATTGTACCCCATTGTCCCCCACTGAACTATTCACAGCCAATATACATATATATAGTCATATTATAGTTACAGACCTAAATCACACCACAACATTATATCCATTTATATATGAGGTAAGGCAAACCACTAACATGTCATTGTCATACCCATGAATCACATCACAACATTGTACCCCATTGTAACTATTCACGGCCATATATATATTGTCATATAGTCACAGACCTAAATCACACACACAGCGTTATATCCCATTTATATGAGGTAAGGCAACCCAGTAATTGTTCTACTCAACCAGAGCAAAAGTTGCCACCAGAACTACGATGTTACATCATAAATCAATAATGAATAAGAAAACGCATGAAACATTAGTAGGTACAACTTACAACGGTATTTATCCAGATGAACACCGAACTCACTTTGGTGGACGAAATTATTTTTTTCTGCAGATGAACACCGAACTCACTTTGGTGGACGAAACTATTTTTTTCTGGTGTGTTTGTATGTGTTTGAATGAATCTGCTAACTGTTTCTGTCGCATTTTTTTCTTTCTTTTTAGGGGTAGCTAAATAAGTAGGTTTTTTTTGTTCTTTTTGTTAGGTAAAGGTTAGGTTAGATTAGGTATGGGTTAGGGTTAGGTAAAGGTTAGGTAGGTTTAGGTTTTTTTTTTTTTTTTTTTGTCATTTTAGCAAAAAAAAAAAAAATAATAATAATTGCGACAGAAACGGTTAGCAGATTCGTTTTTATTTTACGACAGGACCAAGCTTCCCTACACAATAGGGAGCATGGTTTTTGTTTACCTTATTGTATTCTAAGAGAAATTTCTCTTTGAGCTTTCCGTCGCAAATCAATAGTTCGGATATAGAACATTTTAGGTGGGAGGAGGAATACGTCTCCTTGTATACGAAATGCCTACCTCTTCCTCTTCTTGTGACCTGCATCGCTTTTGTTAGGTATTTTATTAAACTTTTTTTTATTATTGGACCCAGTTAGGAGGTTAAAGGTTAGGTTAGGTAAGGTAAGGTTAGGTTAGTTAGGTAGGTAAGGGTTAGGTTAGGTTAGGTAAGGTAAGGTAAGGTAAGGTAAGGTAAGGTTAGGTAAGGTAAGGTTAGGTAAGGTAGCCACGGGTGCGCCTCCGAAACAAAAGCGATGCAGGTCACACGAAGAGGAAGAGGGCGGCATTTTGTAAACAAGGAGACGTATTCTCCTCCCACCTAAAATGTTCATATCTCCGAAACTATTGATTTGCGACGGAAAGTCAAGGAGAAAATGCTCTTGGGAATACAATAAGGTAAACAAAAACCATGCTCCCTATTGTGTAGGGAAGTTTGGTCTTATCGTAAAAAATTTACCGCAGATTCATTCAAAACAAAAAAAACACTCAGAAAAAAATAGTTTCGTCCCCCCAAAGCGAGTTCGGTGTTCATCTGGATATTACCCTTAAAAACACTCCCAATCCCCGGTTTGATGCATGGTAAACCAGGCACACACACGCCCCTCGGTTCACAACAGAGAAGTCCGGGTTCGATCCCCCCCGGGGTAGCGATCTCATCAGCCATCCTTGGCCAGAGTAGCTACACCTCACATATACGCACGTGAAATGTTCTATGTTCTACCGTACTTTAATTTCTATTCTACATCAATGTTTCCACCATGTTTTACCAAGTCTGGGAACCCTGGTGGCCAATGGCCAATTACCTTAAAACCCGAGCCCCTGTCCACCCAGCAGTGATTGGGTACCGGTGTTAGCCGGAGGTTTGTAACCCGCCTCCCGGGGTGCTGGCTTCGGCCAACACTATAAGCACTAGCAGACAGCTCTCTAGGGTAGTTTGGAGAGAGCTGTCTGGTCACAGCGGAGACCCATCTCAGCTGCCGTCGAACGACGAAATTATCAAACATCAAACATCAATGTTTACCTATGTGACGTCGTCTGCCCCTCATGCGCATTGTTGCCAAACTAGCGCGGGGAAAAACGCTAGTTCTAGCGCAAATTTGGGATCATAAACAGCGCGTTAAATTTCATGTTTCGCGCATAGCGCGTTTTCAGTGCATTTTTATCAATCTGGGCATGTTCTAGCGCATTTCTGGAAATCCATGTTAATAGGTAAGGTTAGTATAAATCTACTTAAGACTGTACTTTTAAGCTATGTTGGAATATTATACAAGGCAAGTAGGCTATACTTCGTATTGTACATACGTAGTGTATAGCCTAGCTACCCTCGACCCCTAGCCCCGTATCGACCTCCCCTCAGGGGCAAAGCAGTCAGCCTTCGCCCCTCAGTGGAGTCGGTTCTCACCCCCCGAAATTTTAATTTTAACGATCAAAATGTGCCAAAATATACCCAGACATAATTATTATAGAAAGAGCTGGGAACCCTTAAACCAGACAAAAAGGTGGCTAAAGCCTGGGGGAAAAAAGCCCAAGCCCAAAGGGTTTTTGGGGGTTTTTTTTGAAAAAATTGCAGATCACAGCAAAACTTAGTGATTTGAAAAAGGAACAACTTTTGTAAAACCTTTTTTCGTGCTGCAGAAAATTTTTCTAGTGCAAAAACAGACAAAAATTACCATTCTCCGCCCTAAAAAAGGGTCATTATTTTGTAAAATTTACTGTACGTAGGTTGGAAATTGACTATATTTATATAATTCTCATCGGACTACCTAATAGTAAATCCAAACCCTAAATGCTTTTATTATTATTTTTAAATTATTTTTATTTTTATGGGCAGCAACAGAAGCAGTAGATTATAAATATACTGTAAAAGTAATAATGCATAATTAATACTATTATAAAAACATTATCTGTCCCTATTATAAAATTTGATAGAGGGATAAAGCCCCCCCCCGAAAACTTTCCTAGCGGATTTTAGCGCAAATTTTTTAACCCCAATCGAGCTCTTTTTCCCTCCGACACAAGGGGGGGCCCAGTGGGAGTAAATTTTTTTAGGCAGGAAGGAAGCATGTAGCAGTGGATGGGTGGGCCAAAAGGAAGCCAGCAGGCGCCGCGCAAGGGGCCGATGGGGGATCAACCCCCTAGCAGGGGGGCCATGGGATGCCCCCCCCCGGTTCCCCCTTCCCCCTCCCTTCCCCCCCGCGCCGGGCCCCCGAGTTCTGCGCCTCCCCCCATTGTCCCTTTGATTTTTTACCTAAAGGGGCCCCCATCAGGCGTAAGGGCCCCGGGGCCCCCTGTAAACACAGGGGGACAACTACAACAACAACAACAAAAATGTGGATGGCAATCTACAAAAAACAACAAAAACAAAGGGGTTTGGGGCTCCCACTGTAGAGGAACAGATGTAGGAGGTGGGGGAGATGGGGGAGGGGGTTTGGCAAATACTCTGCTGGAAAAAAAGGTGGCCCTAAGGGAAGAGAAAAAGGGTTTTTGATTTGGGTGTTACAGACAGTGCAAGGAACAGGATCGACGAGAGCCGGAATGAAAGGAAGTATAGAAAATTTTGCAAAGGTTTGTAGAAAAGAAATAGGGGAAAAAAATTATTGTGATGGGAACATGAATGGTCACATTTTGGGGTTTTAAAACGGCCCATCACAGGTGCGTTTTTGTCGGGCTGTTTTTGTCGAACTTGCCATATTTTGGGGGAACGTTTGGTCGAACTTTTGGGGTCAATTTTACCGAAATTGTTCGGTGAAATTGGTTTTTTTGAAATTTTACAAAATGTTTTCACATTTCGGTTTGAAAAATACTCCCGGGGGCAAAATAAGTCTATACTTTTTCGTAGGTTAAATTGTGTAGCTTTTTAAAGCTTTAAAATAAACACCATCACATAATCTTACGGAAAAATTAATAAGATCATCATTTTATAATTGATGTTTTTTAAAAATTGAAGCTGATTTGAGTGTTTACAATTTGCGGTAGAATGATTACTATAGAATATAACTGAGAAGTTAACGGGGAAAAATGGAAATGATGCTGTGGTTTTTCACTAAAAGGGGAGTGAAATAAAATTGGGGGTTTGAAAATAAAAAGGAAAGAAAAGGATAATATGTAATTGCGCTGGGACTGGTATGACTGGTGAGAAAAGGGGGAGGGATGATAACAGTGAAAATTTGGAGAAAATGTGGTGTATGAGAATGACAATAAACTGCATCTTGCATGTTTTAGGTGTCCCAGGCTTGTATTAGTGAAAATCAAATTATTCAAGCCCCAAACAGGGCCTTTTCCCTTTGTCAAATGAAGAGATTCCACCAAATTTCGTGAAAAAAATTGGGGTATTTAATGGTCGCGCAAAAAGAATGTTTTTATAGTCCTCTAAATTCGACCCCTTATCGCATTCTGATCACTATCGGTTTAGAAAAGCCCAGGTACAGGGAAACGAATGTAAATATCTGTTTTTTTTATTTGGATGACAAGCACCGCGTCCTTTTTTTTCATCCCCCATCCTTTTTTCTCTTACGTCGTTTTTTCCTCGTCCTCGCTTCAGCTTCTCGTCCACGCCAGCCTCGAGCAGCCTGCCGGGCCTCCCCCGAGCCTCCAAAAAACGCCTTGTCTTTCCCGGGACTTCCTTCCTTGCCTTTGGGTGCGCGTGTCGAACATGTCTTCGGGCTGTCTCTAAGAGCATTTTTTTTTCTTCCTCTCTGCTTCCGGACTTGGATTTCGCCAAGGGGCCCCCTACCCTCGGCAGTTTGGGATTTCTTCTTCACCCCCAAAAACATCCAAATTTACACTGTGGAAAATTTTTTTCCCAAAAAACCACCCCCCTCATATTGGAAGTGGGTGGTTTTGTTCCCCCCCCCCCCCTTGTTGAGGTATTTTCCCTGTCGTAGGAGGGTGTTTTGGGGTGTAAATTTTATAATTTAAATGGTAATGGGTAATAATTAAGGTAATTTAAGTAAATGATAAGTACTCTGGGATAATATTAATTAAACATTCCCAGTAATATTAAGCATTTGCACCTTATATTAGCACCTTGGTTAGAAGCGCGGCATTGTCTGCTGCCCATTAGATTCTCGCCACTAAAATGTTATTACACGTGGTATTAACATATTGGTATAGCGGTTGGCTCACCGCCCACCTCTCGGAAATCAGTTCACTCTAGACTCCGAGGGAGTAACATTAATATACGTGCTTTGTCTACAGTACAAGTTCACTCCACACTCCCTCGCGTTAATATACTCTTCTCTGATTATAAAGAAGAGATTTGTTACATACGTTAATTGTACTATAATGTAAAAAACAAGGACTGTGTTAAAATACGACACACTGAATATTGCCGCGTCGTCAAGTTACTGGTGTGATAACCACTTGACGCCATCACAATAAACGCCTCCACCTTCGTCATTCCCTGGCGGCCCTGATCACAGCGCTACCACTTCGTCGAATCACAAGGACAGGCAGTAATTAATCAAGCCTACGTAATGCAAACCCTACTATCCACCGATAAGTATCCTAGTTTAGTTATTGGCGGGGTATTGTGTCGGGAGGAAAGGATGCATGGGTTTGATGATTATGTAAGAACTCATATTAAATTAATGTATGTGACATAAATTGTCCCACAATTGGGTGCCCCGAGTGAGGATTTTGATGTTCATACGTGGACTCGAGTCGTCGTTAATTGTGAGGTAAATTATGAGCCTACCACAATTGCTGGTTATGAGGCTGGAGGCGGGGTGTTTTGTGGCGTCAGGAATGACTCAGCCGGTAACTACCATACTCCGGTTGTAGATAGAATCAAGTTACGTAGACTAGTATTGTAGAAGTTTAAGTGATGAGTTGGTCATGAGGCCCTGGTTTGTGGCCCGTGTTAGGCCAGCAACAGCGCTTACCCGCACTTATAATATAATTAATTATCAACTAACAATTATATATAGTAACGTAATCTTGCATTTAATATTTTATTTGAGTTAATTAACTAAATCATGGCGAAATTAGCTAAGCATTTATTATCAGCTAAATTAGCAATGCTCATACGCATATATAATAAATGTGAGGACGCAATTAAGGCAATACCTATTGATTACATTAATTTAAAGACAGGTCTACCTTGTTAAATGAGCAATGGGAAAAATATGAGGAGGCTTACTGCCAATATGAAGTTCAATTAAGACAAGCTGGGGATAAAGAAATTATTCACCATTGCGTGACCAATCATGAACACGAATGTCAAAGATATCTCGATAAAGTAATTGAATATGAGGGATTACTGGAGTGTGCTCATATTCCATCTACATCTAAAGTTTCTTTAACCCAAAGTTTGCAAGGTATTAAGCAAGGAACCCCCCCACAGGGAGATCACGATTATTACGCCTGAGGGTAATCAGCTATATCAGCCACCCTCAGAGTTTAAAGATCCCTCGTTAGTGGGTATTTATCCTGCGCCTGTACGCAAATCAAACAGCCTGTAATTAAGATTCAAACTTCTCAGCCTACCAGTAAACCTCTTAGACCTACTCAAATAATAGATACAATCCCTATATCCAGGGCTACTTCTAGTGAAGTACGAATAAGCAAACTAATTAAGACTACTAATATAGTCTTCCAATCCATTAAAAGGGATAGATCTGATCCTTTGAAGTTTTGGATCAAAACAATACAAAAGCAGGTATTTCCTGAGGAATATCAGCTATTGGCCTCAGCCAGCCCCCATAGGAACAAGTTGACCAAATTATTAGGTCTGTACCTTGATCATGAGGGCATCATTAGGTGTCGAGGTCGAAATTTGAAAGCTGATCTTCCAAATACCACCTGCCATCCCATACTAATTCCAAAACGCCATCATCTTACTAAATTGTTGGTGGAAGAATATCATAGGAACTCATTACATGGCGGAATGGCTACAATATTAGCCGATATCAGGTGTCAATTTTGGGGTAAATCATGGTAGACAGGCATCAAATTACCTCAAATCTCTCATTAAATTTAATAGATCTGAGTAAGTAGACTAGTCTCCTATCTAGGTCCCCCTGAACTTCCCGCTGATAATGAGCTCCTAAAACCATTTGAGGTCAATGGTGATGACTATACTGGGGATACTATAACATCAGGACATAACTCTCCCCCCGATCAAGTATATGTCAGCATATTCACTGATACCTCTATCAGGGCTATTAAGTTTAAAATAGCCAAAGACCAAAGTGCCGAAACCACTATTCAAATGTTCCGGCGCTATGTGGCCTGGGGTGATGTCACATGACGTGGAACTTCAGTTTTCGCCGGCCCCCAGTTGTGGAAATTATCCACCAACCACCCTCCCATAATTGGTAGAGTGGTGGTTTGTATCCCCCCCCCCTAGTGAGGGAGTTATTGTCCGCTCATCATAGGGGTGCGTATAGGGATGTATATATATATATATATATAATTTAAATGGTAATGGGTAATAATTAAGGTAATTTAAGTAAATGATAAATACTGGGATGGATAATTGAACATTCCCATTATTATTAAGCATTTGCACCATAAATAATTAGCACCTTGGTTTGAAGCGCGGTCATTGGCCGCCGCCCATTAGATTCTATAGCCACTGAAATATGTATACGTGGCTAGGGATGGTGGCGATCGCTGTCACCCACGTACGGAGAATCAGTTCATTTCAGTCCCTTGCGGGAGTAACATCTAATATACGTGCTTGTATATAAGTACATTAGCCTCGGGAGGATAACATCTTATTAAATATATCTTGTATATAGACTCTGCCCTTTCAAAGAGT
>JACEEZ010019482.1:19505-32005 GCA_016584305.1 Chionoecetes opilio
AAAACTTACATTAGTCTTACATACAACTTTAATATAAACTTACATTATAAACTTATACTAATATCAAATTTATCTTAAATCTTGAAAGGGAGAGAAGGAGTGGTACAGGAGGATTATGGTGTGTAGAGAAATGTCATTAGTGGAAGGGATAGGTGATTTAAAGTGGTGATTGGAGAAGGGAGTTTGTTGATGAAGGGTTATGTAGGAATGTTTCGGAAGGATTTAGGAGAGCGAAGTGACAGTGGAGACGATGAATTAGACTTACAAATAACATGATGAGGCGACATAGTAACTGTGAATGATTTGAGGAGAAAAATAGAAGGAAATGTCAATATACCAGAATAGGAAATATGGTATAGTCATCAGTGACCATTTTTGCTTTTCTTTATATAAATAAAATTCGTACACGAGTGTAATCGAAATGTTCATCCAATCATGCTTCAAAATGTTTTATGTCAGCGTTTCAACACTATCACTCGTGAATTAATTCAGATGTTACATTTTTTTTTGTGTGTGTATGTATTTTTTTGTTATGTTATTTGTCATTATTATTATTATCATTATTATTATGTTTATTACTATAATTATTGTTATTACTATTATTGTTGTTATTATTATGTAAATTTTTGTTATTATCATTATCACCATTATTATTATTGATATTGTCATTATTATTAATATTATTCCAATCATCACTTTATTATGACTATTGTTTACATGTTATATTGCAAGAGTTATCCCATCAAATTTCATAGATATTAGTCTCTCTCTCTCTCTCTCTCTCTCTCTCTCTCTCTCTCTCTCTCTCTCTCTCTCTCTCTCTCTCTCTCTCTCTCTCTCTCTCTCTCCTCTCGCTCTCGCTCTCGCTCTCGCTCTCGCTCTCGCTCTCTCTCTCTCTCTCTCTCTCTCTCTCTCTCTCTCTCTCTCTCTCTCTCTCTCTCTCTCTCTCTCTCTCTCTCTCTCTCTCTCTCTCTCTCTCTCTCTCTCTCTCTCTCTCTCTCTCTCTCTCCCTTAATAACACCATCATCCCCATTACGACTCACTACCATGGGGAAGGTGTGGGTGATGCGGGGCGAGGCGGGGCTACAGGTAGAGGCGGCGACATTGTCGACGAAGATGGAAGGAAGGAATCGATTATATGAAATAGATGATTCTGAAAGGGGAATCATCCTAAAAGACGCGAGAAGATTTGATGGATAGAAAAGATGTCTATAAGTGGAAAAAAAGCGGAGCCGGGGAAAGGAAGAGAAAGAAGGGGATAAACAAGATAGGTTGCGTCGCTATGGTTACTGATTGCAATGTTTAGCAATGGCTCTTAGCGTGCGAGTTATTACGACCTCTTTTACCAGTGGCCCCGTATAGCTCTCCCTAGCTTCTACGAACCTGAATGGAGGAAAATAGCCAAAGAAAAACCACATACATGCAATACATGTGTTTAGCTCCTCTGTAATGCACGGGAGGCATTACACACTCTTTTCCGTACCTGAGTGATTGGAGAAAACACGGATACCTATTATTTTGGTATGTAACAGGTGTGTGCCTCTTCCTCTTCCTCCTCCACATCTTCTTCTTCCTCCTACTCCTCTTTCTCTTACTTTTCTTTTTCTATCTCCTCCTCTTAATTTGTTCTTCTTCTACCTCCTGCTACTACCTTTTTTCCGGTATGCGGGTGAATATATTCACCGGTATGCGGGTGAATATATTCACCGGTATGCGGGTGAATATATTCACCGGTATGCGGGTGAATACATTTTTACCTCAGGAAATTGGACATCCCTGCCGTGCATATATGGTCTCAGTTCACCCTTGGAAAAGGTGCAAGCCTGGATAGTCTCCCGTACCAGGGTTATGGGGGGCCGCTGGGCAGCAGCAGTGGTGTATTGGACTGCAGACACATGATGTCTTTAGAGATAATGGCTGGAGTTCCAGGGTATTTGTTAGCTGGACCGTGCCCTAGTTAGCTGGGCCTGCGGTGTAAAAGAGTGTGGCGACTTCTACACTATAAAAACAAAACAAAATTGCAAAAAAACATTAGAGAGTATTTAGATAAACATAGTTTGATCAATGATTCACAACATGGATTCACCATGGGTAGGTCATGTCTCACCAATTTATTGAGTTTTTATAGGAAAGTTTATGAGACGGCAGATAATGATAAGGATTATGATATAATATATCTGGACTTTAGTAAGGCATTTGACAAAGTACCACACGAGCGACTCTTAAATAAGGTTAGGGCTCATGGTAGAGATGGGAAGGTTCTTCATTGGATCAGAGCTTGGCTAAGTAATAGGCAACAAAGGGTTACAATTAATGGTTCCAAATCTGAATGGGGACTGGTGACAAGTGGAGTTCCACAAGGGTCTGTTTTGAGCCCATTACTATTTTTTATTTACATCAACGACTTGGATAGTGGGATTAGCAGTGATATCAGCAAGTTTGCTGATGATGCTAAGTTAGGTAGGATTATTGGATCACAGTCTGACGTAAACATATTGCAGGGAGACTTAGATAAACTTAACGAGTGGGCAGTCAGATGGCAGATGGAATTTAATATTGATAAATGTAGCGTTATGAATGTTGGTAGAAAAAACCCTGGTAATAGATACACCATAAGCAATGTATCGCTGAAAAGATCAGAAGGTGAAAAAGATCTTGGAGTGAGGGTGAGCCCAGACCTCCGACCTAGAAAACAATGTATTGAGGCCAGAAATAGAGCTAATAGAGTATTAGGATTCATTACCAGAAGTGTTAAAAGTAGAAGTGCGGAAGTTATTCTAAAGCTTTATCTGGCTCTAAGTCAGGCCTCACCTAGACAATACAGTTCAGTTTAGGTCTCCATATTACAGGATGGATATAGTGTTGTTAGAAAAAGTGCAGAGAAGGATGACCAAAATGATACAAAGGATGCGTAACTTTAGTTATGAGAGGAGATTGAAGTTATTAAAATTACACTCACTCGAGAGACGCAGAGTAGGGGGCGATCTGATAGAAGTTTTTAAGTGGATAAAGGGATTTAATAAAGGAGAGGTAGGAAAAGTTCTTACGGCTTTTAACCAGGGTAGAACAAGAAGTAACGGATTCAAGCTGGAAAAGCGTAGATTTAGAAAGGAAATAGGGAAAAACTGGTTCACAAATAGGGTGGTGAATGAATGGAATGGTCTCAGTAGACAGGTAGTTAGTGCTGAGTCATTGGGGAGCTTTAAAGGGGAGCTGGATAGGTTCATAGATGAGGATGAAAGGTGGATGTAGGTAGTGTTAGGTGACAGGAACTACCACGTGTAGGCCTCGCGGCCTCTTGTAGCTTCCTTATTTTCTTATGTTCTTATGTTCTTATAAGAGCCACAGATATGGTGGGGTCATTGGAACCAGTTATCGGTGGAGGTTCCTTGTCCCTCCATTCTTTGACAGACCTCTCATCCCTTCTCACCGTGACAACTGGTTTTCCTCTTTTCTTTATTTAGATTGTCTTTGGAGGCTTTTGGGGCTACACTAATTGGCTTTTGGGACAGTTTGAATCTTTTCCTTATCTTAAAGGGAATATTTAAGCTTCTTGGACTCTCTGGAAGTGCGCTTGATGGAGTCAGTGGAGAAAACGTGGTATAACAGGTGTCGCTGGCCAGGCCTCGCAAGTTTCGCCGAGATTGTTGGACGGTTGTCGGAAAGTAAGGACGAGTATTTGGTTCCTTTCATTCTTTGCCAGCTTTGCCTTGGGTGACTACGCCGGGCCAGTCTATGGGACAAAACTGGAAGGACAAAAGCTTTTAGCGCCGGGTTGTGAAGTCTCACTCGTAACCGAGACTCAGGGCAAGCTATTGATCTGTTTTGCCTTTTCAAAACCCTGTAGGAACTAATTCCAAGTGTTGGAGGCATCTAACACAGCAGTATCTTCTTTCCATACACTTTTACTTCAATTTCAATTCATGGTCACAACTTTACTGAATCTCGAAAGTTCTTTCAGATTTTTTTATTAATCTTTTGAAATCGAATTGGTCTTTGCACCATGACTTCCACGTTTAGAGAATGTGAGGATTGTGGAATCCAGTACACTTCCAAGTTTTTAAAAAATTCGTCGGCGTGTAGATTTTGCATCATGACGAATTTTGTGGAGTATGCGAACCGCAAACTAGTGGAGGAAGCGAGCCGTAAACTTGATGAAACTAACCTTAATCATGATGAAATGAACCGTAAATATGATGACCTCTTTGCAAAGTATAAAATCCTTCAGGATTTTGTTGCTTCCAACGTAGGTTGTGCTCCTGGAGATGTTATGTCACCGGTGTCACTGCTGATCAAACTATTCCAGAGGAGGCACCTTCCGCCGTCTCCGATCGAGCAGCTCCTGAAGAGGCACCTTCCGACGCCTCCGATCATACTGTACTGCTCTATTGGAGGCACCTCCTGCCACTTTTGATCGAACTGCTCCTGAACAGGCACCTTTCATTTCAGTCAGAAATGATGCCCGGCTAGTCGAAATTAAAGATATTTTACCGATCAGGACGTAAAACAGTTTCAAGGTCCTCGCGGAAGACGACAAGGACATTCATGATCAGAGTAATAGGCAATTCCATTGTTAAAGGCCAGCTGCAGGAATTCTACGGAAGAGCTCGATCGAAGAAGAAACTGTTTTGTATGCCTGGTGGTCACCTTGATGACATCACGGTAGCCTGCGATAAAGCAGCTGACGGCATCACTGAAAACACACTTCTTATCATACACACTGGCACAAATGACATTGTAAGCACCAGGTCCGAGGAACTACTAGAAAAATACAGGCGGATGATTCGTCAGTACAAAAGTAAATCCAGTAATATAATTGTTTCAAGCATCCTCCCTAGGATCAGTGCACCACGTACTTTCTATAATAATGCCTTCAGCGCAAATAGCTGACTTAAAACCCCTTGTTTAGACGGTGTTGATTATGCGAACCTATCTAACGAACCGCATGCTTTCTATCGACAACCAGCCCTCTTCAAGGAAGATTGCTTACACCTTAATGGGGCTGGGTCTGCTCGGCTTGGCAGGAAACTAAGCACAGCTGTTACTAGGTTCTGGTAAAAAAAATGGCTGACGAACTCGAGTACCCTCTCCGACGTAACATCTAGTAATGAACGGCCCCAACCTCTCCGACGTAACTTCTCTGACGTAAATGACCACCCCCACGATGCGACCTAAGTTCGAAATATCGTAAAAGCCTGTATGCTCAATGCGCACAGATTACGAAATAAATGTTCAGAACTCGAAGCCCTTGCTGCAAATGAAGATTATAATTGTATTGGCATATCATAATCCTGGTTCAACACTACAAATACAGACTTTTTGGCTGAATAGAATTATTTACCTGGTTACATAATGTTTAGCTGGGAAAGAGCGAAAATAACAGGCGGAAGAGTATTACTATATTTAAAAGCCAGTCTTCATCCTATGGTCATAAGATACGAGAAAGTTAATAATGCGGATTTCCTATTTTTGCAGTTAATGATCCGCTCGAAAAAATTATAATTGGACTCATCTCTAGGCCCCCAATTCCCAATAGTTACGCTGAAAGCCAGCTGTATGACAAAATAATTTATATGAGTAATTAGTTTGATTGCGTCATCTTTGGTAATTTCAACTTAGCCATTCCTACCTGGAGAAATCCGCTAAACTCTCATTCAGATTACGACTTCTACAGAGATTTATAAGAAAGTTCGTTAACTCAGCATGTCCACAAACCCACGAGAAGTGACAACATATTGTACCTAGTTTTTCGAAAAATGCCGATTTTGTAAAGAATGTGAATATCGGCTCTGAATTTGACACTGGTGATCATAGAATTGTGTCCTTTGATATAAATATCGAAGAGTACAGGGAAACCGTTAGTGATGAACAAATGTTCCTGTATAAACAAGGTAACTTTGAAAGACTTAGGATGATTTTGTCAGAAACAGATTGAAGCGTGCTATCAAATCAGTCGCATATAGACGAATAATGGGGGATATTTAGCAATATATATGATGGACTGTTGGTGCTCCATCCTTAAAGTAATTGTCGAGACCCTTTTTTTTTTGCCAAATTATGTTGAATGTACATTCAAAACTCCTAATACACCAAAAAAAAATTATTTCCAGGCCTTATTTCCGTACAAACACGACTTTTGTAAAAAGCGCGCGAAAAAATGTTTCTTCCCTCCAACAGGGCTACGCATGTTATTGATGACGTCACAAGAGGAACGCTCCAATGTAAACAACACTCATCTGCCTCTGTGAAACCTGTCGGCAAATGTTATGATGAGCGATTGTACTTCGGTGTCAGACAGTGAATCTGTCGCTGTGATAGATCTAGAGTACGATGCTCAATCTGAGATCGAACTAAATGACGCTGCTCGCGTATATGAGGAAAACGAACCAGATTGTGATGGGACCCCAACCCTATATGTTTGAGCCAGAGTACGAGGCGGATGAACAGGTGTTAGCGGAGCCTGCTGAGGTTCAACGCTACTACACACACAAACACTTTTACACACACACACAAACACTACTACACACACACAAACACTACTACACACACACAAACACTACTACACACACACAAACACTACTACACACACACAAACACTACTACACACACACAAACACTACTACACACACACAAACACTACTACACACACACACAAACACTACTACACACATACACAAACACTACTACACACACACAAACACTACTACACACACACACACACACACACACACTACTACACACACGCACAAACACTACTACACACACACACAAACACTACTACACACACACACAAACACTACTACACACACACAAACACTACTACACACACCAAACCTACTACACACACACAAACACTACTACACACAACACAAACACTACTACACACACACAAACACTACTACACACCACAAACACTACTACACGCAGACAAACACTACTACACACACACAAACACTACTACACACACACACACAAACACTACTACACACACACACACAAACACTACTACACACACACACAAACACTACTACACACACAAACACTACTACACACACACACACACAAACACTACCACACACACACACACACACACACACACACACAAACACTACTACTACACACACACACACACACACAAACACTACTACACACACACACACATGTTACCCTTATCTGTGTGTTGTTACAGGTAACAATGGTCAATCCAAGTAAGAATACTTACAACTGTTGGTGACACAGTAGGGGTTGATTGCCTCAGAAGTGCAAGGTTGATGGGTAGGCGTATACCGTCCTAGCCAGACACTTCAGATGGTAGTTGAATAAAAGTGGTCGAGCGGTTGTTTTATAAGGCTTGTTAATCAATAAGTACCAGAAAAATAATTACAAGATATATATACATATCTGTACACTGTGAGATTTATATAATAATAATGTGACGGGGTTCTTTACAACGGCCAATGAAACTAATGTCTAATAGACAGAGCCGGGAACAGTTAATGTCGTGACAAGGCACTCTCACACCTCCTGGGTGTGGAGTGCACACAGACACTCAGGAACGTGTCGTGAGTAGGAGCGCCCTGTAACACGTCTCTTCTAGCTCTCTGTAGTTCTGTCTCCTCTCCGGCTTAGTTGCAGCATATGAGGAAAGCTCCCCGGAAGCTGTGGCTCCGGTGAGCCGGTGCGCGAGGTGTTTACGTGTTGCTTCCCAACAACAGGCTATCCACGTCATCATCATCTGAGATGGCGTGGCTACTTGGTTCAGCAAAATGTCATCAAAAGGTGACAGTAACTCAGCACGACAGACGCCGGTACAAGACACACAGACACTCAGACATCCTGCTTTAGTATCGATTAACACATACATATAATATATAACCAGTACGCTAATACACACACAAACACTACTACACACACACACACAAACACTACTACACACACACACAAACACTACTACACACACACACACACAAACACTACTACTACACACACACACACACAAACACTACTACACACACACAAACACTACTACACACACACACAAACACTACTACACACACACAAACACTACTACACACACACACACTACTACACACACACACACAAACACTACTACACACACACAAACACTACTACACACACACAAACACTACTACACACACAAACACTACTACACCACACACACTACTACACACAACAACACACACAAACACTACTACACACACACAAACACTACTACACACACACAAACACTACTACACACACACAAACACTACTACACACACACAAACACTACTACACACACACACACACACACAAACACTACTACACACACAACACATACACACAACAACACTACTACACACACACAAACACTACTACACACACACACACACAAACTACTACACACACACAAACACTACTACACACACAAACTAACCCTACACAAACACACACACCAACACTACACACACACACTACACACACACACACACACACACACACACACACAACACACACACACACACCACACTACTACCACACACACACACTAACACACACACAAACACTACTACACACACACAAACACTACTACACACACACACACACACACACAAACACTACTACACACACACACACACACACACACACACAAACACTACTACACACACACACACACACACACACACACACAAACACTACTACACACACACACAAACACTACTACACACACATACAAACACTACTACACACACACACAACAGCGCGGGAAGAGAAGCCTTCCTTTTGTTACGTCACCGAGCCGTGGCGCATCGTCTGCCAGTTGCCAGCAGCGTTTTCGAAGCTCTGAGAATTTACAGATTTTGATTGCAGATTATTAAAAAACGGCTGACTGGATGCAAAAAGTGACAACATATTGTTGATACACTCGATAAAGGCTATACTCTAACTACATCAAATCAGGAATGATGAAATGGTCTGGACGATTACTTTAAGGGTAGCAGGTGAATAAAACATTTTTTTCCTGCTGTTAGTTGTTATTGAATGGGAATGCCACAGCGAGCGAGGTGAGCCATGGGACGGATGTTAGAATACTGGATGTGTCGGTAGTATGATTGAGTGAACACGCACAGCGTGTATGGAATTGCCAGCAACTCCCATAAATATATCTCACAATGGCTCGGTCACGCACCTCGAAATGTCCTCATCTCAACAAAAGATAACGACAATAGATGGAAACATCCCAAAATGTCTAGTGAAAAAAAAGAAAAAAACCCTGAGTACACAATGTTTAACAATTGTTGAAATTGAGCAGTGAAAGAAAATAAATTGAAAAAAATTTGGTAATATACAAAATAGTTATTACAGAGCATGAATAAATTTTTATCCTTCTCTCTGTACCTTAATTTTAAGTTTCCTTTCAAACCGTTCTATTGCAGCTACTGTAGACGGACATTGTTCTTCTCCTAAATCTATTAATAGTGGTGTTCCCCAGGGTTCTGTCCTATCACCCACTCTCTTTCTATTATTCATTAATGATCTTCTAAGTCTAACTCAAAGCCCTATCCACTCCTACGCTATTGATTCTACCCTGCATTTTTCAACGTCGTTTATTAGACGTCCAACTCAACAGGAACTAAGTGATTCACGGAGAGATGCCACCGAGCGCCTAACTTCTGATCTTACTATAATTTCTGATTGGGGCAAAGCAAACCTTGTTTTGTTCAATGCCTCAAAAACCCAATTTCTTCACCTATCTACTCGACAACACCTACCAGATAACTATCCCCTCTTCTTCAATGACACTCAACTGTCTTCTTTTTCTACAATGAACATTCTAGGACTATCCTTTACTAAAAATCTGAACTGGAAATCTCACATCTCATCTCTTGCTTAAACAGCTTCTAAGAAGTTAGGTGTGCTGTGGCGTCTGCGTCCTTTTTTTTCTCCCTCCCAATTGCTTGCTCTCTACAGGGGCCTTATCCGCCCATGTATGGAGTATGTCTCACATGTTTGGTGAGGATCCACTCATACAGCTCTCCTAAACAGGGTTGAGTCAAAAGCTTTTCGTCTCATCAACTCCTCTCCTCTGACTGACTGTCTTCAATCTTTAAATCACCGCCGCAGTGTTGCTTCTCTTGCTCTCTTCCTCCGTTATTTTCATGCTCACTGCTCTTCTGAACTTGTTAACTGCATGCCTCCCACCCCACTCCCGCGGCCTCGCTGCACAAGACTTTCTACTCATTCTCATCCCTATTCAGTCCATCTTCCTAATGCAAGAGTTAATCAGTATCTTTACTCTTTCATCCCTTTCACTGGTAAACTCTGGAACTCTCTTCCTGTTTCTATTTTTCCACTTTCCTATGACTTAAATCTTTTCAAAAGAAGAGTAACAAGACACCTCCCGAACTAAATTGGCCTACCCCTCTGTTTTTATTTTATTCACTTACTGTCTTCTTTATAGGGACTGGCAACTAAGCGCGCTTTATGTTACCCATTTTTGTTGTGCCCTTGGCCAGTTCCTTGTGATGTAAAAAAAAAAAAAAAAAAAAAAAAAAAAAAAAAAAAAAAAAAAAAAAAAAAAAAAAAATGATGGTCAATGTGGAGTGTGAAGCGGCCGTAGTGGAGGTTTAGTTGAAGGCCAAAGTTGCAGGTTGAGTTGGATTCCGAATTGAAGTTGCCTGGAAGGTCGAAGTGAAGGCCCTGTTTGGTAGCCGAGGTGAAGGCCATGTGGCAGGCCGAGGTGAAGGCTATGTGGAAGGCCATGAGGGGCCAATGGATGACCATGGGAGGTCATGTTGAAAACCATGGGAGGCCGTGTTGATGAACATGTGAGTTCGAGGATGACATGGGAGGTCGATGTGGGATGCCAATGTGGCCCAAAGTCGTCTTTGGCCGAAGGAGGTGCTGAGTAGACGTCCTTGGACGAAGGAGGTGGAAGTTTGTGTGCATTTGCGTTGACGAAGGTAGCGCTGACGAAGGCCGGAGTTTGCGAAGGTGGCGCTGACGAAGGCCGAAGTGTACGAAGGCGGCGCTTGAGGTCGGAGTTTGAGTTTGACGAAGGCGGCGCTGACGAAGGCCGAAGTTTGCAAAAGCGGCGCTGACGAAGGCCACTAAATCATTTTATCATTTTGAAAATGAAAATGATAAAATAGAGCTCGAAAGACTACGGCGCGATACGAAAAAGTTGATAAAGAAAAGTAAGAAAGATCTTAAATTATATATTGCAAGTATCAGTAAATCGAACCCCCAAAAAATTGTCAGTTACGTGCGATGGAAGAAAATTATCACAGCGAACATAGCTCCCTTGCCCTTGAAAACGGTAAACATACTTATAATGAAATCGAGATAGCTGAAGTATTAAATAATTACTTTGCTTCTGTTTTTACAACTGAAAATATTAATGGACTGCAAGAAGTGGACTGTGATCAAGGTAACGTAATTCCATTGAGCAATTGCGAATTCCTTGAGGACACAACAGTTTAAGCAATAGATAAACTTAGATTTAACAAATTCCCCGGGCCAGACTGTATTCCACCTTGGGTTTTAAAGGAAGCAAAGCACTCGATTTGCAAACCTCTTTCAATGTTTTTTAACACATCCCTAAATTCTGGTAAAGTTCTTTGCGAATAGAAACTAACAAATGTTACTCCAATACAGAAAAAAGGTGATTTGACACAACCGAGCAACTACAGACCGATCAGCCTCATATCTGTAATCTATAAAATAATGGAAACTGTAATACGAGACAATGTGGTAAATTTCTTAGAAGAAAATAGTCTGATTAAAAACTCCCAGCCCGGCTTTCGTAATATACGTTCTTGCCTCACAAATTTGCTAGACTTTTTTTATGATGTATACATCACGTTCGACGAGACGAAAACAGTAGATGTGATTTATCTTGAATTTCAAAAAGCATTTGACAAAATCCCCCATAAGCGTTTACTTCAGAAATTAAAGTCGCACGGCATAAATGGAAATATCTTGATTTAGCTTGAAGACTGCCTTTCTGAGAAAAATCAGCGCGTCGTATTTAATGGAAAAGCATCTAGCTGGCAAGATGTTTTATGTGGTGTACCGCAAGGATCTGAGCTACGTCTTGTACTTTTCTTAATCTATGTAAAATATATTGACGAAGGCCTCACCTGTAAGGTATCAAGATTTGCGGACGATACTAAAATAACGAATAAAGTAATAGTAACTGGAGATAAGATGCAACTGCAATCTGACCTTGATCGCTTAGTTAGTTGGGCAAATAATTGGCAGATGAAATTTAATACCGCTAAGTGTAAGGTTTTGCATATATGAAGTAATAACGACCAAATTAACTACTCAATGGACGGATATTGAACTTTTCAATGTTTCTGAAGAAAAATACTTGGGGATTATATAACCAACAACCTCAAGCCCAGTAAACATTGTTCAGAAGTTGCTAAGAGGGCTAACAAATAAACTGGTTTCATAGGGAGAACTTTCGAATATAAGTCAGAAAAAGTCATTCA
>JACEEZ010019482.1:39505-47005 GCA_016584305.1 Chionoecetes opilio
TTTCCCTCTTTTTACTGCATTTATCATTACCTTTTTTGTTATGGTGTGCAAACTAGTGATTCTTTCTTTTTCAACGTGAGCAGAATACTGAACATTACCAGTTGACACGAAAAGCTACGTTGCATGTGTGAACTGACACATATATACGTACACACACACACACACACACACACACACACACACACACACACACACACACACACACACACACACACAACACCGCGCGATGGTCAGGTTGATAACGTTCTGGTCTCTCACTCTGTGGGTAGGCGGTTCGAATCCTCGTGCTCCCGGAGATTTTTCACTTGACAAATTCGGGCGGTTATTGTCCCCCTTGAGCAAAGGGATGGGGGTGTGTGGTGTGTGAGGTCCCAGCATTGCCCAAAGATCGGTAATAATGAGCTCCAAGCTCGCACTGAGAGGGTGAAACTGACGATCGCGAGCCAGCTCGCGTGGACAAGACCATGGGTGAATGACACACACCACCGTCACGATGGTCAAGCGGATAGAGCGTTGGCCTGCCATTCTGTGTTTAGCCGTTCGAATCATCGCTCGCTCTTGGGGATTTTTCACTTACAAATTGGGGTGGTTACTGTCCCCCTTGAGCAAATGGATGGGTGTGTTAGGTGTGTGAGGTCCCTGCATTACCGAAAGATCGGTAAAAATAAGCTCCAAGCTCACTCCGGGAGGGTGAAACTGGCGATCGCTTGTCCGGCTCACGTGGACAAGACCATGGGTGATTGGGTGAATGACACACAAACAAAACAAAATTTTGTTGGTTTTACTATTCGATCCTCATAAAAATATTTATTTTGTCCCTGGAAGACGGAAAAGAAGAGAAGGAGGAGGACGAGGAGTGAGGAGTTGTCGGAGGATGTTAGTAATATTAGGGTTAAAGGAGAGACAATAGAGAAGAGATGGAAGAAAAGTGGTAACAAAAAGTCTTTCTCTCTTCCTGTTTTTGTGTGGGGGGTTTTCTTTGAACACTTTCTTTTTTTCCTGCCTCTAGTCCTCCCGTCGTGCCTCGAGAGCCTCCTCAGCCTGCCGCTGCTGCCCCTGAGGAAAGGGTGCGGAACAACAAGACTTTGATGCACCGACGCCCTATCCACTACCTCCTCATTCTCGTTTTTCTTTCATTATCTTTTTTCAAGGGTGGGCGTGTTGTTGAAAGGGATGTAGGGGCTCCTTGACCTCTTCTTTTCATCTATGTCTTCATTATGTTCCTCTTCACCTTACTTCTTTCAATCTTCCTCCACCTCATTAACCTACCCTACCCTTACCTCTCTTCATTCCTTACTGTCTCGATAGCTTTTTCACCCTCATTTTTGTAGTTTTCCTATTTTTTCCTTTGTTCTTTTGCCCTTTTTCGATTCTTAGCTCATCCTCTTTTCTTTTCGTTATCGTTATTTGTCTTTGGTATTCATTTAAAATTCCTCAAATTACTGCCCGCCTTCAGCAAGGCGATGAGCTAAGGCCTATTTGGTATGTAAAGTCTCAGTTTTACCCAAATATCGATCTGTATAGTTGCAAGCTCTTTCCGGGAGGGCAACAACCCGAGATCGCGTGTATAGCGTGTAATCATCCCTTGCTTGAATTACACACAGGCCGGATGTATGCAATTTTCACTTATATTCTGTTTTGTGTGTGTGTTTGTGCGTGTTGGCCATGCTTTTGAGGGGACTTGTTTACCGGTGTATGTCATGGATGCCCTCACTTTCAATTGAATTCCTACATTCCTTGCAACGCAACGCACGAACACAAACACACATGAAATACAAAAGTAGGGAAAAAATGATTTGAAAATATATTAAATCTTTTGTTTTAACTATTTCATTATTAATCTCTTATCTTCTCCCCTTTCTTTTTATAGGAGTTGGCCTATATAGCTTGGATTTTTTATTTTTTTTATTTTTTTATACATCACAAAGGACTGGCCAAGGGCACACAAAAAATGGGTAGCACAAAGCCCGCTTACCTGCCAGTCCCTATAAAGAAGACAGTAAGAGAATAATATAAAAAAGAGGGGTGAGCCAATCTAGTTCGGGAGGTGTCTTTGTTACTCTTCTTGTGAAAAGATTTAAGTCATAGGAAAGGGGAAAAATAGAAACGAAAGAGAGTTCCGATTTTACCAGTAAAAAGGTAAAAGTTAAGTTACTGATTAACTTTTGCTTAGGGACGGACGAATAGGGAGGAAGATAGAAAGTCTTGTCCCGCGGGGCCGGGGGAGGGGGGGAAGCTGCAGTTGCAGTTCAGAAAGCATGAGCATGAAAATGAAGAGAAAGAGCAGGAGAAGAAACTTGCGGTGGTGTTTTAAAATTGAGACGTCAGTCCAGAGGAGGGGAGTTGATGAGAAAAAATTTTTGACTCAACCCTTTTTAGGAGAGCTGTATGGTGGATCCCCCCAAACATGGAGACATATCCATAAGGGGGATAAGGCCCCTGTAAGAGAAAGCAATTGGGAGGAGAAAAAAAAAGACGCAGCCCAAAACACATAACTTTTTAGAAGCGTTTTACAAGAAGAGATGTGAGTTTTCCAGTTCAATTTTCATAAAGGATAGCCAGAAGTTCATTGTAAAGAAGGAGACCGAGTGCATTGAAGAAAGGGGATTTTTCGGGTATTTTTTTGTCGAGTAGATGGGAAAAAATTTGGGTTTTTTGAGGCATTAAACAAAAAAAGGTTTTGCTTTGCCCCAATCAAAAATTTATAAAAAGATCAGAATTGGCCCCGGGTGGCATCTCCCGGAATCACTTAGTTCCTTTGTTTTGGGACGTCAAAACCCGTTGAAAAATGCAGGGTAGAATAAAAGTAGGGGGGATAGGGGTTTGAGTTGATTAAAGATTTAATAAAAAAAAGAGAGTGGGTGATAGGACAGAACCCTGGGGGAAAACCCCATTAAAATTTTGGAGAAGAACAGTCCTCTACAGTCTTCAAGAATGGGTTTGAAAGGAAATTAAGATAAGTTAAGAGAATGATAAACCGAAGAGGTTTGTTTAGAAAATTTTAAAATTTGTGCAAGACTCTATCAAAAATTTTTTATATGTTTAAGGCAAAAAGCAAAAGTTTTCACCGAAACCCCTAAAAGGGGGATGATCAAGATTCAGTTAGGAAAGCTAGAAGATCGCCAAAAATATCGCCCTTTTACGGAAACCGTACTGACATTTCAGATAAAAGATTGTGAGCAGATAGATCTTAAGAATCTTCTTTTTAAGTATAGATTCAAAAATTTAGAAAGGCAGGAAGTAAAAGCTATAGGACGGTAGTTTAAAGGATTAGAATGGTCACCCTTCTTAGGAACGGGTTGGATGTGAGAAAACTTCCAGCAAGAAGGAAAGGTGGAAGTAATAGACAAAGGACGGAAAAGTTTGACCAGGAAAGGTGCAAGCACAGAAGCACAGTTTTTGAGAACAATAGGAGGGACTCCGTCAGGACCGTAAGCCTTCCGAGGATCTAGGCCAGAGAGGGCAAATAAAACATCATTACGAAGGATCTTAATGACAGGCATAATATAGTCAGAGGTTTTAATGACAGGCATAATATAGTCAGAGGGTGGAGGAGAAGGAGGAACAAGCCCTTCATCAACCAGAGTGGAATTTTTAGCAAAGGTTTGAGCGAAGAGAAAGTTTTGAGCTTTAGAAATAGATGAGACAGCTGTGGAGCCATCTGGGTGAAGCATAGGAGGGAAAAATTAAGAAGAAAAATTGTTAGAGATGTTATTTGCTAGATGCCAGAAGTCACGAGAAGAATTTGATTCAGAAAGATTTTGACATTTTCTATGAATGAAAGAGTTTTGGGTAAGTTGAAGTAAAGATTTGGCATGATTACGGGCAGAAATATAAAGGGCATGAATTTCAGGAGATGGATGCGACCATCCGGTCACTCGACCGGATGGTCGAGTGACCTTTGATATTGTTGAAATGGCGATGTCATGTCCGGGCGAGGTGATCGATAATGGTGAGGGTGGTGGTGGTGGTGGTGGTGACGTCGATAGTTGTGTTACCACCCCGAACACACACACACACACACACACACACACACACACACACACACACACACACACACACACACACACTCTTTGTTACATTGTCACTTTGGGCACGTAGTTTATACATTATATTAATCCTATCACCCTCACCACCGTCACTACTAAATCTACTAATAACGCTACAATACCACTAACACTATTTCATCCTAACCACAATCAGCACTGAACGCTTACAATACTATTACCACCACCACCTCTGCATTACATCATAAGACCCATTACGTTATCCACCATATGCAACCCATCCACTTATTAACCTCAGCTTCATAGGACTCTCACCCAACACACGAGACCCGCCACATCTCCACTAATCACGCCTACTTCACCTTCCATCATTACCTTCACCACTTAACACCACCGTTCCTTAGTTCCTCACCAACAACACCACCACCAGGAAGTCAACACCTCGTTACCCCACGTCACACCAATTACAACCACTGTGTTCAGCGTTCTCATTTGAGCAGTGCAACACATAAGTTGTTCAGTGGCACCTTAGCACCTCAGAGTTACGTCTATAAGGTGGGTTGGAATGGGGATTGATGGAGAGGGCGTCGGCAACAACCACGAGCAAAAAAACGGGAAGGCAAAACCTATACAAAATGGATTGATATTGGGGTAATGGATATAACTTTAGGTTAACCAATAAATCTTCCTAAAATTACAGACGTTTTTAGGCAGAAAAGAATCAGTTATATAACAAAAGGTGGATTATGGATAGATAGCGACCAATCTTGATAATCACAAAAGGAGCAGAAAAAGACAATTGTAAAGCACATGCAAAGTACGTAGAAATGCGTGTAACAAAAGTGAAAAATAAAAGTGATGCAGAAAAATGTTCAGCAAATAGAAGAGCGGGACAGGAAGGCATAACTACAACGGAACTGTAAACTTTAATATGCTATTTTAGCTTTAACAAATATTTAATGAAGAATGTCGTCACCGCTGTAGTCACACGGATACCGCAGTCACCTTGACGGCATGGCGGAGGGTTTGGGGGTTGAGTGGAAGGGTTAGAGGACTGGTAAAGATTGAGGAAGGACCTTTAGTGTGCGTGTGTATATTCACGGTAAACAGCAGCTACTATTCCTACTACCTTGCATAGTCCTACAGGAAGGCAGCTCACGAATACCAAACACTTGTAAACTCGAAGTATAAAAATATGACTAACATTATACATATAGATAAAGACGAGACACCTGTAATTCCCTACTTCCCTCCTACTTTATTTTCCTATTCTATTTTATTTTCCCTCCCACTTTCTTTTCTTATTATTTTCTTTTCCTCTTCTTTTCTTATCCCTCCCGCTTCCTCTTTTCTTTTCTTTCATTCCCTTTATTTTCCCTCCCTTTCTTTTTGTGTGTGTTATTTAGAGAGCTTTTTACACGCCTCCACGCTAAGGTTCTCTTGAGTAACGATGATGGTAATGATAGGTAGTGCATGCTTGGACGTGCGTGTGACGTGTGTGTGGCTATTACTGAGCACACAAAGAACCTAGGTGATGGGCCCCCATGAATGTGTTGTATGTGTCGCCCCTCACAGTGTTGCGCAGTTAAAAGTCTGATGTTTAGTTGACTTCATGCACTATAGTTTGCTTGATGGTTGTTATCAATTCATTTTTCTTTCAGTAGGTGTTTATGTGTGTGCATTTGCGGTTTCTCTCTCTCTCTCTCTCTCTCTCCTCTCATCTCTTCTCTCTCTCTCTCTCTCTCTCGCTCTCGTCTCGCCCCTCTCTCGCTCATCTCCATCTCTCTCTCTCTCTCTCTCCTCTCGTCTCTTCTCTCTCTCTCATTTTTGACATGTGTTGTGGTAGTGGTGGATGTAAAGACTGTCCTCCTTCATTTTTGCAACACATATGGAGAGAAGAGTGGGAGTTAGAGAGAGTGGTAGAAATAGATAGAGAGAGAGAGAGAGAGAGAAGGCGAAGAGAGAGAAGAGAGAGAGAGGAGATAGTGAGAGAGAAAGAGATAGAGAAAGAGCGATGGCTATATACTCCGAGATGATATAAGAGATAGAGCGATCAGAGTAAGCAGAGAGATTGATGCGCAGAGATAATCGCGCGCGAGCGCTTATCGAGAGAGCTATGCTATATACTCTCTCTATGACTATCTCCTCTTTTTTATCTAATTATTAGTCTTTTATTATGGCGGTGTTCTTATCAAGCGTCTCCAGATTTGTGATTTATTGTCCTGAATGTAAGAAAAAGAAGCGAAGCAGAGTTGGCAGTCACCTCTTTCCTCATATATTTCGTGTCTCACATCCACCTTCTCCTCCTCTTTCACATTCTCCTCCTTTTCTTCCTCCTCTTTGTCTTTGTCTTCAACTCCCCATCCTCAGCATTGTCCTCAAAAAGTCTGCCTCTTTGCTGTCGTTTTTTCTCTCTTCTTGTTGACTTCCCAAACCTCATCTTGGTCGTTGTCGTCGTCTTCGCCTCCTTCTCCATTTTCCTCCTTTCGTATCTTTTTCTCCTTAGCTTTTCAATGGATGCGATGAATGCGGTCGTTGTCGTGGGTTTTGGTGTCCGTCCCATTTTGATTCCCTATGGTTGTTCTGTTTTTTACTATATAATATAAGAAAACGGCATGATAGGCCTCAAGGAAATCAAAGGAAGGCGCGCTGAAAGGGCATTCACCACACAGCGAACAAACCGGTTTTGGCTCTGGCCTACCGTTTTTGTGCTTGCTTTGCTGCTGATTAAAAACCTGTCTCCGCATGAAGATAGCTTCCCTGGTCGCCCTACTTAATGAAGGGCAATAAGGGCGGGAGAATAAAGGGAGAACTTTGGAATGAATGATAATAGGGAAAAACTCCAGGGGAAACTCCGCTTCCTTTTTCCTTGAAAAATTTACAAAGAGTATGGGCGATTGGTGTCTTCTGCGAGAGAGGAGGAGAGAGAGGAGAGAGAGAAGAGAGAGAAGCGAGAGAGAGAGAGAGGAGAGAGAGAAGAGGAAGTAGAGAGAAGAAAGAGAGAAGAAGAGAGAGAAGGAGGGAGAGGAGAGAAGGAGAGGAGGAGGGAGAGAGAGAGAGATGATAAGAGGGGTAGTGGGGGAGGTTGTAGGGTGAGAGAGAGAGAGAGAGAGAGAGAGAGAGAGAGAGAAAGTATTGTTTTCCAAGTGCATCATGAAAGAGCAGCTCATACCTATTTGAGTGGAGGGGAAAGATAAGGCGTCAGGAAGTTTAAGAGTAAAGTTTAGAGCCGAGCAACAAGATAAACTGCGGACAAAGAGTCTTTTCCAAAGCCACCTATATAAGTAAAGGAAGTTATCTTTAAGAGAGGTATAAAAAGGGGAAACTAGAGGGTCGAACAAGGGGGAAGATACTATTTTTAGACACCTTGTGTGCATGTGTGTGTGTGTGTGAGCTCTGCTCCGTTCTCGATAAATATTTGGCTGATAGGTACGTATGGGCGGAGTAAAGAAATGTCCTTCCCTTATATTCTCTCCTCCTCCTCCTCCTCCTC
>JACEEZ010019482.1:54505-59505 GCA_016584305.1 Chionoecetes opilio
CAAAATCAATTATCGAAAAACTAAGTCCAGATTCGTGATCACTACGTACAAAAGCTACTATGAACCAGGTGTTATTACAATCTGGTTGAAAAAAAATGGCCAAATTTTGAAGGCAATCAAAATCTATCTATCTATCTCTGCCTTGGAAAGTTTCGCGAAAACACATTTTCATTAATATCACATGAACAGTAGAAGCTAGGCAAAAACAGTATGTAGTATAAAAATATACAGCTTGGGACTGCCGTCCCTGTGGTTAACGGATTAAAATATTATTAATAAATAATATAATCCAATAAATAAAAGTTTTGTAAAAAATGAAAAAAACTTGGTATATCTAAAAAAAACTATTTACTAGGAAGGAACAAATATATGCATATGGTAGATCTCGTTAAGCTGGACATAATCTATATATGTCAATTTTCTCCTTGGGTCAATAGTTTCATAGAAAAATGGAGGAAACCAAATCAAGCTAGAGTTTTGGTTATTTTCGCAGCCTGACGTTTCGAAAACTTTAATTTTCATGCATACATGAAATTCTTGTTTAAAAGATGTGTAATAATTTACAATTTTAATTTGCAATAATACTTGTTATAATAATTTCCGCTAACAAGAATAGTTTTTTTTGTGGTAAGGGCGATACAAATATTTTTAGAGGGATAAATAAGCTGAGCACGGGTATATGTGTATTCTTGATGTACGTATTATTTTTATTTCTCTCTCTCTCTCTCTCTCTCTCCTCTCTCTCTCTCTCTCTCTCTCTCTCTCATCTCTCTCTCTCTCCTCTCTCCTCTCTCTCTTCTCTCTCTCTCTCTCCCTCTCCTCTCTCTCTCTTCTCTCTCTCTCTCTCTCTCTCTCTCTCCTCTCTCTCTCTCTCTTCTCTCTTCTCTCTCTCTCTCTCCTTCTCTCTCTCTCTCTCTCTCTCTCTCTCTCTCTCTCTCTCTCTCTCTCTCTCTCTCTCTCTCTCTCTCTCTCTCTCTCTCCTCTCTCTCTCTCTCTCTCTCTCTCTCTCTCTCTCTCTCTCTCTCTCTTCTCTCTCTCTCTCTCTCTCTCTCTCTCTTCTCTCTCCTCTCTCTCTCTCTCTCTCTCTCTCTCTCCTCTCTCTCTCTCTCTCTCTCTCTCTCTCTCCTCTCTCTCTCTCTCTCTCTCTCTCTCTCTCTCTCTCTCTCTAAATATAAATATAAATATATATATATATATATATATATATGTATATATATATAAATATAAATATATAAATATATATATATATATATATATATATATATATATATATTTATATTTATATTTATATATATATATATATATAAATATATATTTATATATATATATATATATATATATATATATATATATATATACATATATATATATATATATATATATCGTTAAAAGTTATAGCTAGTTCAGCGTTTATTATCTTCTTAAAGATATTTTCTCTTTGTCTTAGGAGTGTCTTATTCTTTTTTGTAATCACTTTTATGACTTCGCCGTAGCTTGTCACGTTTGCTGTATCGCGATTTCGGGTCTAAGAACCCTTCTTCAGCAGCATTTGGAAGATGTTTTCTCCTCAGGAGTTGAGGTGAGCATGATTAAGATGCGAGGTGAAGCGCTATTTATAGCCGGTCTGCCTGCCACGCAGCCTATTAGCGGCATCGGTGATTGGTAGATAGCTTTTGCTTCTCGACGTACCACCTCGCAAAGAAGCTGTGTGGTATTTTGACTCCATACGCACCCAATGCCTACAGCCTTCAATCAGCATCAGAGTTTCTAGACATACTCAAGACCCACAACGCCAGAGGTACAATCGCTTCACTTGATGTCGAGTCCCTCTTCACCAACGTACCTGTTGACCGTACCATCAACTACATCATCAACCGGGTGTATAACAACAACTCCATCCCGCCGCTTGACGTCCCGGAACCTGTACTACGTGGACGCCTTGAATGCTGCACTAAAGAAGCACCTTTTACCTCTCCCCGAGGGAACAAGTATCAACAAATAGACGGCGTCGCTATGGGCTCTCCCTTAGGAGTATTGTTGGCAAACTTCTTCATGGGCTGCGTAGAAGAAGTATTCAAGAAAATAAGCAAGCCCGACATATACTGCCGCTACATAGATGACATCTTCATCAAAACAACAAGTCACTACGAAGCAGAACAGCTGAAGCTCTGTCTACAAGATACTTCAGGCCTCACCTTCACCATAGAAAGCAGCTCAGACAAATGCTCACCTCAACTCCTGAGGAGAAAACATCTTCCAAATGCTGCTGAAGAAGGGTTCTTAGACCCGAAATCGCGATACAGCAAACATGACACGCTACGGCGAAGTCACAAAAGTTATTACAAAAGAGAATAAGATACTCTTAAGACAAAGAGAAAATATCTTTAAGAAGATAATAAACGCTGAACTAGCTATCACTTTCAACGACATCTGTCTCAGAGAAAATCTCCTGCCCGTATATACTCTGCATATTATATATATATATATATATATATATATATATATATATATATATATATATATATATATATCTTTTTGAATATAGTAGAATCGTACTTCTAGCAGTATATTCTTACTTCTCAAATAATTTAATTCAATATTTTATTCAACAACAAAATCTAGCAACTTATTTTCTCATTCAGATATATGAATGTTCTCATTTATATATATATATATATATATATATATATATATATATATATATATATATATATATATATATATATATATATATATATATATATATATATATATATATATATATATATATATATATATTATATATATATATATATATATATATATATATATATATATATAATATATATATATATATATATATATATATATATTTATATATATATATATATATATATATATATATATATACGTATATATATATATATTTATATATATATATATATATATATATATATATATGTATATATATATATTATATATATATATTATATATATTTCTTCTATATTAATAAAAGCGAAAGTGTGTGTGTCTGTGTGTGTGTGTGGTATAGGTTCCGCCCCCCGTGGCGTAATCCCATCATATACCACATTTTTGGAACCAGGTTGACCAGGGGAAGGTCATAAGCCCACTTATGAGATGATCCGATCACTTTTTTTTCTTTTTTTTAGCAGCCTATTAGCGATAATTGTGAAAAAAAGTGGGTTGCGAGAATTGAGGAAGCCTTGATGTAGGGTGATGGGTAATGGGTGAGTGAATGAGTGGGGTGATGGGTAATGGGTGTGGGGTGATGGGTGAGTGAATGGGTGGGGGGTGATGGGTGATGGGTGAGGGAATGGGTGGGGTGATGGGTAATGGGTGAGTGAATGGGTGGGGGTGATGGGTAATGGGTGAGTGAATGGGTGTGTGGTGATGGGTAATGGGTGAGTGAATGGGTGGGGGGTGATGGGTAATGGGTGTGTGGTGATGGATAATGGGTGAGTGAATGGGTGTGTGGTGATGGATAATGGGTGAGTGAATGGGTGGGGGGTGATGGGTAATGGGTGAGTGAATGGGTGGGGGTGATGGGTAATGGGTGAGTGAATGGGTGTGTGGTGATGGGTAATGGGTGAGTGAATGGGTGGGGGGTGATGGGTAATGGGTGAGTGAATGGGTGGGGGGTGATGGGTAATGGGTGAGTGAATGGGTGTGTGGTGATGGGTAATGGGTGAGTGAATGGGTGGGTGGTGAAGGGTAATGGGTGAGTGAATGGGTGTGTGGTGATGGATAATGGGTGAGTGAATGGGTGTGTGGTGATGGATAATGGGTGAGTGAATGGGTGGGGGGTGATGGGTAATGGGTGAGTGAATGGGTGGGGGGTGATGGGTAATGGGTGAGTGAATGGGTGTGTGGTGATGGATAATGGGTGAGTGAATGGGTGTGTGGTGATGGATAATGGGTGAGTGAATGGGTGGGGGGTGATGGGTAATGGGTGAGTGAATGGGTGGGGGGTGATGGGTAATGGGTGAGTGAATGGGTGTGTGGTGATGGGTAATGGGTGAGTGAATGGGTGGGGGGTGATGGATAATGGGTGAGTGAATGGGTGGGGGGTGATGGATATTGGGTGAGTGAATGGGTGTGTGGTGATGGGTAATGGGTGAGTGAATGGGTGGGGGGTGATGGGTAATGGGTGAGTGAATGGGTGTGTGGTGATGGATAATGGGTCAGTGAATGGGTGTGTGGTGATGGATAACACTGGGGAACAAATTTTTGTTGAGTTAGGTCTGACACTTGTTAGTAAGTAATTTTTGGGTGCTGAATCCAAAACTGATCTCAGTTTTTCTCTATCACGACCAGTTTTTGAACTGTAGGATTTTCGTTTTCTTAAAAAATATGAAAAATAGTGTACATAACAGTAACAGTGCTTATTTTATAAAAAGTTGCAAATGTTAACATACAATGAAAAATGAAAGAAATAGGCATGAATAGAATGTTTATTTAACATTATCATGTTTTTAGAAAGGATAAGGCTATAATTGTGTGCAGGTTAAGGTAAAAATTTACGTTTGTAGCTTTGTCTGGAGTGTTCAACTTGAGGACTATCGCGTTTAATGCTCCAACAATAGTCAGCCATGATATGCACATCCCATCTACCCAGGTAACGTTCTTCCATAACCTTCAAATCTTGGTGAAATCGTTCACCTTGCTCGTCGCTAGCAGCACCAAGATTTTCCGGAAAGTTGGCAAGATGGCTATGCAAAAAATGTACTTTAATACTCATGTTGCAACCAAGCGCTTTGTAGCTCTCCAATAGTTTCTGAACAATTTCTGTGTAATTACTTGCACGTGTATTTCCAAGAAAGTTCTTGACGACGTCTTTGAATGATAGCCAAGCATTCTTTTCAAGGTCTGACATAGTACCGTTGAAATGTTCATCTTTGATGAGCTGTCGAATTTGTGGACCATCAAACACACCGGCTTTGATTTTTTCAATTGACAGTCCAGGAAATGTCAAGATGATGTACTTCAAACAGTCGCCATC
>JACEEZ010019482.1:67005-82005 GCA_016584305.1 Chionoecetes opilio
TCTCTCTCTCTCTCTCTCTCTCTCTCTCTCTCTCTCTCTCTCTCTCTTTATTCTCTACGTTTATTCTGCAATCCCATTTTCTTCGTCTCGGCCCATCTGTTTGGCTCTCATCCTCTTTTTCTTCATCCTACTCCTCCTCCTCATTCTTCTCCTCCTCCACTCTTTTAAGTCTTTCATCAACTTTACCTGTTCCGTTTTCAACCTCCCCCTCCCCCCTTCTCTCAATACTCATTCCCACCCACCCGTCCCCACCCCACCCAACCACCACACTGATCTTCATTGGCTGAGTCTGGTTGCTTTTGTGGAGGAATCTGAGGCCACTGATTGGTTGGTTCTCCTTTGCGAACTGGAGCGTGATTGGTCGGATATTATGTCAGATTTTTCTTATGATCGGTCGTTTTTAGTTATTTGTTATAAGTAGCTGTCGGTAATGGGTTAGCGGTGGATGCTGAATTACCGTTTATACCTTCTCATTTCTGTGTTAATAATTTAGTGTAACTTCATTTTTTATTTATACGTTTATTTGTATATGTATTTTCTGTCTTTTTTTTTTGTGGTGTGTGTGATATTTTTTCTTGTATTCAGTATTTTTTTCTTGAATACGGACATATTGCACGCATATGTCATCACTAATATTTACTTATCTTTTAGTTACGTATCAAAGGGTTTTTTTGTTACTCCCATACACACACAAACACAAAACGAAAGAATCGTCATATTATATCAAGAAATATCCAATATATTTTTTTTCATGTGCGAGCAACAGACAATTTGCCTCTTTTTTTCCACGTGTTGTAGAGTTGGTGGAGAGGAAGACAATAAAGGTAGGTGAGCTCAGGTGAAAAGGAGGGAGGCAGGTAGACTTTAGGATTGGCTAATTAATCACGACTTACCTTATTCTTGATCAATTAGGTGTGGCAGCTTCCTCTTTCTCTCTGTTTCTGTCTTTGTCTGTCTGCCTATGTCTGTTTGTCTGTCTGTCTGTCTGAAGAAAAAAAAATCTCCATTTACGGGGACGAAAATAAACCACTTTAAATAAAAGTTTTTTAAACTTAAGTTAACGTTTAATACGAATGAGAAACACAACTAAATCTTGTATACAAAGTTAGAACATTGTTGACTGATAGGTAGAACAACTTTGAACCTCCTCAGAAATTTCGGTGGCTATCTTGTATTTTTTGTTTTTGCATTTCTTTTATATATTTTTTTTGGACTGAGGACTTGTTTGCTTTATTAATTGATGTAATCTTTGCCTTCACCCACGGAAAGGAGGAAGTAGGGTGGAAAGTCAGGTATGGCAAGGCAGGGCAGGTGAGAGCAGGTGAGATGACGACAAATGAACACACGCACCTTATTGGTCCCTTGTAACTAGTAATATTTGCTTGTTAGCCGTGAGAGGTCCGGCGGAGGGAGTCAGGAGAGTGGAATAGGTGGAGGGAGAGGAAGGATACTGGATAATGGAGAGAATGGATAGACGCAAAGGGAAGGAAAAAAGAAAGGAAAAAGAATTGGGCGTTGAAGGTATAAGTCCGTTGCTTACCTGGTCACTACCTGTGTGTTTGTGTTTGTGTGTGTGTGTGTGTGTGTGTGTGTGTGTGTGTGTGTGTGTGTGTGTGTGTGTGTGTGGTATGTGTGTGTGTGTGTATGTGTGTGTGTGTGTGTGTGTGTGTGTGTGTGTGTGTGTGTGTGTATGTGTGTGTGTATGTGCTTGTGTGTGTGTGTGAGGTAGATGTGTGTGATGTGTGATGCTTTAGATAAGCCTTTTTCAGCCTTTAAATACTCATTCTATTTTTTTGTTTTTGTTTACATCACAAAAGACTGGCCAAGGGCACAACAAAAATAGTTAAAACAAAGCCCGCTTAGTTGCCAGTCCCTATAAAGAAGACGATAAGAGAATAAAGAAAGGGGGTTGGGCCTATACTTATAATATACTTACTATACATCTCGCTCCTTCATATCCTCTATATTTCTCGCCTTTCCTCCCTCATACTCTAATCCCTTTGTCTCTCCTTACCTTTTCTTCTCATCCTCTCCTTTCGATTTCCATTCCCATCCTCCTCCGCCTCTCTGTATCCTTTCCCATCCCTTCCCTTACCTTTTCTATACCTGTGCCTTCTCTCTCCCTCCTTTCCTCTCCCTGTCCTCATTTCACCTGAAGACGGTCCTAATTGACACCTCGCACCGGCAATCTCGGCATTCCCTCGCACCCTCGCCTTGATATACCTGGAGCTCTTCATTAATACCTGCCTCATCCCTGTACCATCCTCCAGCATTGCCCTCCTGTGAACCATCTTTCCTGACAGTGAAACAGTGGCGTCCGGGGGCATAGCGTCCCTGTCACTTACACCTCTTACCCTTGGCCAATATACAGTGACAACAAAAAATGATAACGCCTTGCATATCGGAACACTCTTGCAACAGTTGTGACGTGAAAGGTGTTAGTCTCTAATCGTCATGTTGGTGTGAATATGGAAGTTGGGTGATGATATTTTGATCGTCACGCAGCATTATAGTGCAGTGCGACCACAAGGAATACACTACCAGAGAACATACCTGCGAATTCGTGATGCAACACACCTGGCGAAACATATCAGGACAGAGGTATTCTTCATCGTGGATTATTTTTTTTATCAAACGAAAATATTAAAAGAGCTCTGGATGCAAAAAGATAAAGTGTCTCAATTATATGAAAAAGTAGGAATTTGTATTGATATACCTGGTATGCTGCATAATGGAAACACTAGCGAGTGAGTGAGTGAGTGACGAGACGTGTGTGAAGGGATGCACGAAGGCAGGATGTGGCAACTACGGCAGGTTGCAGCATTAATGGGCCAGGAGAGGTAGGCGAGCAGGCTGGGGCTTAGCGGATTACACTCTCCCCTGCTCTCTCCTCAGGTGTTCAATATTCAAGGGAGGGAGGGGAAATGGGGAAGAGGAGGAGGGAACAAAAGGAAGAATAGGAGGGGAAAAAGGGGAAGAAGATGGGAATAGGGGAATAAGAGGAGATGAACAGGGGAAGAAGAGGAAGGGAAAAGGGGAAGAAGGGGAGGGAAAGTGAATTTTACAAGTATTATACATGTATGTCGTTACTTCGCTCTTGAGTATAGGTTCGGAAGTGTTGTGATCGTCCTCTAGGGAATGAAACTGGTGACTCGTTGATGTGATGAATTTTTTCACATGATTCTTCCGTATGATTAATTGATCATATGTTTAATTGCACTTGTTTCTCTGTGTTGTGAAATATCTCGTTGTTGGCCGCTCTGTCTTGCTTCCTGCTTAGCGCTGCGAGTGAGGAATTCTTGTTATGATTGAAGTTTTCATCCTGTAAACACACATACACACACACACACACACACACACAGGCACCCATACTGGCAAAACGTGGTGGCTTTTTCTTAGATTTTGGAGGTGACAATTTTTTATTTCTACAATTAAGTGGTCTTGTAGTTTGATATTGGAAGGGGCATATTCTGGACTGGTAATTTGTGCTAACAGCAACAATGAATTCCGACACGATGAAAGTTATGTTGGAATCTCAACAAAGAGCCTCTTGCAATGATATGGACGATGTTGTTGACCAATTCAAGTCCAGGATCTCGTCACTCGTAATGACAATAACATATCTAACCAGAAGTCTAGAATTCACCCAGGCAGAAGTACATGACTTGAAAAAAGTGAAAGATCTAAGAAAATCTGACAGTGAAAACAGAGGCAAAATTCAAGGATATGAGAAACAACTAGTGAACCTGGAACAACGATTCAACTACCAGGAAGAATATAGGCGAAAAACAACCTGTGCCTTAGTGGCTTGGAGTGGCTTCGAGGAAGTGAAACATGGGAGCAAACTTCAACCCTGGTGTCAGAATTCCTGCAAAGCAGACCTCAACTACCTGCTATGAACCTCGAGCGTGCTCACCGAGTAGGTGCTGCCTTACCCACCCGTCCTTGAGCAGTTGTTGTAAGGTTCGAGAGATTCAGTGATAGAGAAGCAGTTACCAGAAATGCAAGAAAGTTAAAGGGCACATGAATCTTTATAAATGAAGACCTTTGACCTGCTTCACAAGCCATAAAGCAAAGTCAACTTTCTTTAATGAAGCAAGCAAGGTCTGAGGGCAAAATAAACATTTTCAAGCACACTAATTGATAATTAAGGACATAATTAGTCAACAGTCAACTACTGTTTCGGATGGCTCGGTCGGTGTTGTGAGCTTCAGTGGTGCCGGAATCCCTTTGGCGCCCAGTGCTGATCCTGGCGTGGAAGAGTACACACAACTCGTCGAAGACTGTTGGGAAGATGATGACTCGTGGAAGGTCTGATAAAACATCATCTGGCGGAGACATTGCTGTTGCTACTGGTGTTAGTGGTGGCGGTACTGCTACTGGAGCTACTTCTGGTGATGCTGACGGTAGTGCTGCTGTCGGTGCTGTTAGCTGTGATAGCGGTGAGGTTACATCAGCGTCAAATGAAGTGTTCCCGAAAAAAAATCTCAGAGAATGCAGAAGGTAGTATTTTTTTTTTTTTTTTTTTTTTTTTTTTTTTTTTTTTTTTTTTTTTTTTTTTTACGTTGTAGCCTATAGCGCCTGTAAGCATATGGAGAGTCTTGATGTTGGTCGAACTCGCCCGTTGGTGGCGCAGGCTGGATTTTTATAGTGACACCTGTGGTTTCAGGTGAAGATTCCATTTTCTATGATGTTCTTGATCTTCAGTTTAGGCGCATGCAGCCCCTAGAGTCCACCGTCACACTCGCAATCGGCAGACAGGTATACGCTGCATGTGGGTTGCCTCGGTCACTCGACGATGGCTTTAACAGTTGCTCGTTGGTGAGACTTGAACTCGGGACCTTCTGCTCCCCTACCAGTCTCTTGAAAGAGTTGCCCCCGGCAGGATTCGAGCTCGGGACATTGAGTTCAGCGCTCCAAGACGCTAACCACTTGGCCACCGCCTCCCAATTCCACCAGGAAGTTATAATTTTACATTTCATACATAACTTGGTATTATTTTACACTAGGACCGAAATTCCCTACACAATTGGGAGTGTGGTTTATGTTTACCTTATTGGATTCAGAAAAACATTCTCCCTATGAGCTTCCGTCGCAAATCATTACTTTTGGAGATATGACATTTTGTTTATAGGAAGGAGAGAGACAAGTGTTTACGAGTGTCTCACTCTTCTTCCTCTTGTGACCTGCATCGCCTCTGTTCTTCCCTTGCAGCGGACACTTTTTTACTGCAGATTTAGCTTTAGTTAGGAGGTTAAAACTTTGGATTAGGTTAGGTTAGGTTAGGTTAGTGAGTCAAAAGGTGGGGTTAGGTTAGTTAAGTTTTCATATCTCATATACACTCCTTCCTATTAAAAAAACCATCTTATATCTCCGAAAGTAAGTAGTGATTTGCGACGGTAGCTCATAGAGATCATTTTTCTTAGAATCCAATAAGGTGAACAGAAACCACACTCCCAATTGCGTAGGGAATTTCGGTCCTAGTGTATAAATATACCCATAACTATTCTCAATGTCACAAACAGAGTTACCTTTCAATTATTTGGGTGATGGAAGACTTTTTATCTTATTTTGAATTTGATACTTTATGTATGCCTTCCATCTATAATGAATTTCGTTGTAAACATTTTGATCCTCTTATCGTACTTGATGAAAAATATAATAATGATCTTGATATCAACTACTTTTGCATACATTAGCGTTATCTTAGTATTCCGATAACAAAATCTATATTTCTTGATTCATTTAACTTTTCCAATTCCAATAATATACTTACTTTATTAATTAAATATAAACGTAAGCTCTATTCCTTCAAGTCAACAACATTTCACAGATACTGTTTTATGTATGTCTAATGGGGATATGACATTTTATATTTTAGGTTTAACAAAATTTTTATCAAGACTTGATAAAGTGCTTGTTCCTCTGTATCAAAAACCAGCCTTTTTCATGATTTTTCAATGCAGAAATAGATATGGAGGTGGTGTAACTCTGTATATTACTAGTAAGTATTTATTGACTGTGTCTGAAGATTTTTCTATAGTAAATACTTCTATGGAATGCTTAGTTGTTGATGTCAGAGTAATGGGTTTGGTCATAGACCACTATATCTCTGGACTGTTCACGCGACAATGTTTTGAAATTGCAAGCTGCATAGCGGCCTGCCCCGCCCGACAAAGAGATATAGTGGTCTATGGACTATCATATAGACTGGTTTATCAGTATATATGATATACTGTAATCTTCTTAAATGTTTGTTATATAATATTATCAAATAAAAAAACAGTAAAACACGCTAAAGAAATGTCATTACGAGACTCTAAAGAAATATGCATGAACTTAATATTCACTTCAACTCTTCGCCATTTAAAACTTTGCGGGTTAACTTTCATCATGAAGGGTATCAATAGAAGCGCAATTATATTAGCTTTCCATTGATATATTTCGTTTTCTGATAAATGAATTAAAAGCATGCATAATTAGCGTTAACTAAATAAATAAAATCATCAATCGGGTAATTTTCCCGATTGATGAGGTTATTTATTTAATTAACGCTAATTTATACATGGTGCTAATTCATTTATCAGAAAACGAAATATATAAGTAAATAAATAACATTATCAATTGGGCAAACTACCCGATTGATGATTTTATTTATTTATTTAACGCTAATTTATGCATGGTTTTAATTCATTTATCAGAAAACGAAATATATCAATGGAAAGCTAATAAAATTGCGCTTCTATTGATACCCTTCATGTTAAAAGTTGACTCGCAAAGTTTAAATGGCGATAAGTTGAAGTGAATATTGCATATTTCTTCATATTTTCATGCATATTTCTTCAGAGTCTCGTAATGGCATTTCTTTAGCGTGTTTTACTGTTTTTTATTTGATAATATTATAGAACAAACATTTACGAATTTACAGTATATCATATATACCGATAAACCAGTCTATATTATCCGTATATATATATATATGGATCCGAGCGGCCCTCCGACTTCAGGCCCTTGTGCAACAGGCCGATATTCCGTGCGCAGTCCAGATTTATAGTGGTCTATGGTATGGTATATTTATGTTTGTGTATCTATAGGCCACCTAGTGATAATATTAATGATTTCTTAAGCACCTTGATGGATATTCTTACTTTAGCAAGTGATAAAAACTACGATGGAATATTAGCTCTTTGATATGTTAATTTGGATCTTTTGCCTTATGATAATAGTAGTTCTGTTCATGAATTCAATACTATTATGTATTTCTTCTCCCTATTTCCATTAATCACTAAGCCAACTAGAATCACAGACACTACTGCAACTTTGATCGATCACATATGGAATACAAGGGTAGAACTGAATGTTAATAATTTTATACATGAAACTGATATATCAGATCATTTTCCAACAATATCTCAGTTTAAATCTCAGGACTTTTGAAATAAATTTCCATCTTATACAGAAATTAGAATATTCTCTAATCTTGCTCTGGAAAATTATAGCAATGATTTAGCCCAACTAAACTACAATGATGTCCTATAGTGTTAATGTGCAAATAAGTCTGACAATACCTTTCATCACATGTTTGATAAATTGTATCAGAAACACTTTACTGTAAAAAGTATCCTCGTCAATACCACAGACGACATAAGCCCCTATATTACCTCTGCCTTGAAAAACTGTATTATAGAAAGAAATAGATTGGAAAGACATGAAAAGAAATGGCCCCTAACATACAAGGTGTAACACGAGTTTCTGCAAATATTGATTTAGGTGAAAGAACGTTATCTTAAGTAGAAAATGTTATATACACATGCTTTTTGAGGTTTCCCTTAGACGTGACATAAAGTGAAAAAGAATCACGGCTCCCGGTATTGTCACAGCGGGAGGCGGCGTATGGAGTCATGCGGTGTGCACTCGCGGATGCCCCTCGGTGAAATTATGAATTTTGTATTCATCATTTTTACTATTTATGGAACATAACAGTATCTTATAAAGACATAATTGGTATTAATGGACATGTCATTTACCAAATCAGTCAAATCAGTACATGAGAACAGCATGGCTGTAATAAACAATAATGTAAAAGGCTACTTGGGATCATGTCAGAGCAGGTTAGGAGGATTAGTGATGGTGCATGGCTACCGGTCAGCCGAGTGTCAGTCAAACCCTTAGCCTCAAGTAAAAATTATGAATAAATAATTCATAATTTCACTCAAGGGCATCCGGCAGTGCACACCGCATGACTCCATACGCCGCCTCCTGCTCTGACAATACCGGCCACCGTGATTCTTTTTCACTTCATGTCACGTCTAAAGGAAGCCCAAAAAGCATATATGTATATAACATTTTCTACTTAGAATAACACGTTCTTTTACCTGTATTAATATTTGCAGAAACTCGTGTTATACTCTGTAAAGAGAGACATAACTTATATACATAAATTATTTGACTTTTTTTATTAAGAGAAGCTAAAAATAAGTATTACAAAGAGAAAGTTAAATATAATCAAGGTAATCCTAAGTCACACTGGATACAAATAAAATATATACTTGGCAGAATTTCCAACATAATCAATAAACATCATAAAGAGTTAAAATCACCTTGTCTTGACACATCTAATGAATTTAATGATCACTTTCTGATCTTTCTCTTGGACGAGGAGGCCTGGTAGTGGCGAAACTAGCAGTGGGGGTTACTGCTACTACTGGTCCGGGATGAGCAATGGTACCCGTGTCCGGGGAGTAGCTATAGGCATCTCCAGCAAACTAGAAGCTGTCTGTTGTTGAGGTTACTCCGGTTGATGAACGTATAATGCGGGTGAGGATGAAACACACTCTGGGTTTCATTTCTCTAGTTGCAGTGTACGCTCCTACCGAGGTGTGTGAAATGGAAGAGAAGGGGATGTTTTACGCCAAACTCGACTCTTTATTAGACCAGTGTCCTCCTCGGGACACACTCTTTGACTTGGGCGACTTCAATGTTACTACTAGCACTGTGAGAGATGGCTATTAGCTATATGTTGGTCCCCATAGCTCCGGTACCAGGAACATTAACAACACTTCTCCAAATAACTCCTTCTGAATTTCGCAAGGTCCAGAATATTGAGAATTGCAGGTTTTTGGTATCAGAGACCATAGCTGCACCGCCGGACATGGTATAGTAATGCCGGAGAGGTAGCTAAAGAGATCGACCACATCCTCGTTAGTACTCGTTGAAGGATCCTCCAGAACTAAAGGGCTTACCAGGGTACTGAGTTCCTTGCAACTGATCACATACATGTTGTTGCTACACTTAAAGTAATCGTCCAGACCATTTCATCATTCCTGATTTAATGCAGTCAAAATATAGTTATTATCGAGTATATCAACAATATGTTGTCACTTTTTGCATCCAATCACCCGTTTTTAAATGATCCGCATTCAAAATCTGTAAATTCCCCGAGCTCTCAAAACACAACTGACGACCAGCAGACGACGGACCACGGCTCGCTGACGTCACTTCAGGAAGCCTCCCAGGCCTGCCTGATACAAATACACGTAGACTCAGAAAAAAATATAGTACATGAAGAATTTTGGGTGTTTCTGATAATTTTTTTTTGCGATATGGCATATACTTGCATCCTGTATGGGTGCAGCAAGAAAGCTGTGCCTTTCCAGAGAGCTTAGCACCCATTTCCGACCTATTTGGCCATGATATGTGTGTGCAGCGACGGTGAGAGGCGGGTGTGAGTCCCGCGGTGTGAAACCCATTGTATTGCCGCGCGCTTCTCACCCGCCTCTCACCGTCGCTGCACACACATATCATGACCAAATAGATCAGAAATGGGTGCTAAGCTCTCTGGAAAAGTACAGCTTTCTTGCTGCACCCATACAGGATGTAAGTATATGCCATATCGCAAAAAAAATATATCAGAAACACCCAAAATTCTTCTAGTACTATATTTTGGTCTGAGTCTACGTGTATTTGAATCAGCGCCGGATTGGGAGGCTTCCTGAAGTGACGTCACCAGCATGTTTCCCGCCACGGCTGGAATGGGGCTGTTGTTTTTCCCGCGCTTTTTACAAAAGTCATGTTTTTAGGAAAATAAGGCGTGGAAATTAATAATTTTTTGTGGATTAGGTATTTTGAATGAACATTCAACATAATTATGCAAAGAAAAAAAGGGTGTGGACGATTACTTTAAGCTTCATGCAAAGTCCACAAGAATCTCAAGAAAAACCATACTATGTTTCATCTTGAGAAGCTGAAGGATTTGACATGTGCCCATGAGTGGCAGTTTCGAATCGGCTTAATATGTTCGGTGCCCTCAAGGACCCTGTAGAACTGTGGGATACCTTCAAACGTGAAAAACTGCAGGCTGCCAAGCAGTGTATTGGGGAGTGCCCGAAGTCAAAGCGTGGTATTTACTCGACGGAGACGCTGGAGAATATCGAGGAGAATCATGTTCCCAGAACCAGTACAGGGCTCTGTCACGCAGGATTTGAACTCTCCTGGGAAGAGACAAGGAGAGATATGTCAGGAGTCTCGCTGAGAATGTTGAAGGCCATTTGAACACAAATGACCTCCAACCGAGCCTTGAAGAAGCTCCGTTTCAAGTCTCTTTCTCGGGCGAATGCTATCTGAGCAGCAGATGGGCGCCTCGTGTCGGACATGCATGGGCAGATGGCTCGTTGGGCTGAGTACTTTGGGCAGTTCTTCACGGAGGACCCTCCAATTGGGTAACTTCACACCACTGGATTACGGGCAGTGGATGCCGATCCTACCATTGACGAAACCGCACCCTCTCTTGACGAAGTCAGAGAGGTTGTAGCAAAGTTGAGGAGGGGAAAGGCGCTGGTGTTTGAATATCAGGGTGGAACTCCTTAAAGCTGGGGGTAAGGCCATGATCCGCGGGTTGCATGCTGTCCTGACTGCCGTGTGGCAATCAGGTACCAATCATTCTTACTGGAAAAGGGGGCTGGTCGTCCCTATTTGGAAAGGGAAAGGGACCGTCAGGACTGCAACAATTATCGCGGTATTACACTGCTCAGCGTGCCAGGCAAGGTACTTGCCCATATAATGCTGACACGGATCCGCAGTCATTTGCTGAAGCATCAGGGACCTCAGTAGTCTGGGTTCACGCCTGGTAAGTCAACAACGGACCGTATCCTTGCGTTTCGTGTCCTGGTGGAACGCCGACGTGAGTTTCGACAGGGAATGCTCGCAGCCTATGTTGATCTCAAGAAGGCGTTTGACTCAATGCATCGTGAATCACTCTGGAATCTTCTGCGAGTTCGCGGGATTCCTGCAAGGACTATTGGTCTGATGATTGACCTGTACTCTGGGACTGAGAATGCTGTGAAGTGTGGGGGATGTGTATCCAGCTTTTTTCCTGTGAATACAGGAGTGAGGTAAGGGTGCGTCCCTGCCCCATCACTTTTCAACACTTGTATAGACTGGGTATTGGGCAAAGTTGTAGATCAAAGTGACAGTGGAGCATCCCTCGGCAATACCAAGATCACTGATCCTGTTTTTGCCGATGATGCAGTAATCTTTGCTGAGTCGCTGGAGGCCATGGTAATGGTTCTCGAGGCCCTGCACGAGGAGGCAGTGCCTTTGGAACTTGAGGTCTCCTGCCTCAAGACCAAGTTCCAGGTGTTTGGAGGCTTACTAGATGAAACATAAAGTCTGTTTATGCGTACGGCGAGGACATTGAGATCTTGGAAAGTGTTACATACATTGGTAGCGTAGTCCATAATGATGGCGGGTAACGTCAAGAAGTCTTACGGCGGATTGACAGCCCACGGTGTTATGGTCTCGCTAAGCACGAGTATTTGGCGTTGTCGGTACCTGTGCATGAGGAAAAGATCCAGATCTTCAAGTCGCTTGTCATCCTTGTCGTACTCTATGGTTGTGAGCCATGGACACTAAATAGCGACTTGAAAAGGCGAATCGATGCCTTTAGTAATAGGTGTCTTCGCAGAATCATGGGGATGATTACGTGTCAAATCAGCGATTGCACCGTGAAACTGAATTGAGGCCTATTACCTGCATAGTCCGTCAGCGCCAACTTCGGCTATATGGGCACGTGGTACGCTGCCCTGAAACTGATCCTTCCCATCGGGTTGTATCTGTAAGAAACAATCCGGCGTGGAGGAGGCCAAGGGGGCGCCCACCAGGCTCGTGGCTGGGGCAAGTTGATGTTTCCTGTCGAGAATTGCTTGGTATGGGAAGGGAGCCTGCATGTGAACTCACGCGTGGTGACCCCCGTGAGTGACGTCGTAGGGTAGGCGAGGTGATGTGCCCCCCAGCGTATGCCCCCAATGATTGATTGATTGATTTCTAGCAACAGGAAAAACAACATGTAATAGTAATATAAGTAATCAATATAAAACAAATTATCTAATCTTCCTGTTTACCTCTTTTTTACTATCTCCAATTACTCACACAGAAATAGAAACATATTTAAAATATATTAAATATGCTGCTAACGGAATTGATGATATATCACCTATAGTTTTAGAATACACTTTCTCTTTAATATAAGTTCCCTTGATGCATATTTAATCTTTCCTTCAAAACAGAAGTGTTCCCGGAAAAAAATTGAAAAAGGGCAAAGTAATTCCCCTACATAAGTCTGGAGATAGAACATTATCAATAGCTAATTATCGACCTATCTCTATCCTACCAGCATTAAGTAAAATACCATAAGAAGTTATTGCATATCGCTCTGTAAATTATTTAGAAAACAATAATATATAATATAATTGTCACCATGATTCTCGAGCTAATAATTCCACAGACTCTGCAAACATTTGTTTCAAATGTTTACAAACTGTCAGATGGAATAAAATACGTCGTTGGATTATTCATTGATTTATCGAAAGCTTTTGATTCGTTAAATCATTGCAGTCTTCTTAATAAATTAGAAAACCCTGGTATTAGAGGTATCCCATTACACTTATTCAGAAGCTGTATTAGTAATAGAACACAAACCGTTTAATGTAATTTCAAATGCTCTTGTAATAAGCTTATTTTCACAGGTGTTCCACAAGGATCTGTTTTGGGACCAATTTTGTTTCTACTACTGTATATATTAATGACATAATTAATGCAAGTTATAAATTCAAATTTACTATGTATGCAGACGACACTAAGAAAATACTGACACTGATAAAAACATACATTCTTTATATTTAACATTATGTTATGAATTACATTCCTTAAATCATTGGATTAAATCAAATAAACTAAAACTTAATGTTACTAAGACCCAATACGTATTATTTCAAAATCGATCTGTTAAACGTTATTTGCCTCCATTGATGTTAGTGGGTGAAATAATAGAGCGTGTTGAACATTCAAAGCTTCTTGGTGTTTATATTTATGAACATTATACTGCAATAATCACATAAATGAAGAATGTTTGAAACTATCTAGGGGGTTCTAGGGCATGTGGTATACTGTACAGAGTCCGTAATCATCTTATGACTGATGCCATGATGAGTATATGTTACACATTCTGTTATCATTATATCAATCACTGTATGTATATCTATATGGGTGTACTTGGCCTTCTTTTCTGGGTAAATTATTTGTGGCACAAAACATAGTTTTTAGTTGTATTCTTTTTTAAATTTGATACTACAGCAAATATATTTCTAACTCATATATTGCTAAAAAATTTGTTTATTCATAAGTATTTTTTGTTATTGCTAATATTCATAACCATTAGGAATCCTGATACTAATTTTTTTCGATTTATTGACGTCCAATATAACACGTCGTCGCCTCCGTGGTGCAGTGGCTAGCGTGCCTGGCTACGAATCTGCGGGCCCTGGTTCGATCCCGGGCCAGGGCAAGTCGGTGACCAGCCTACCCAGCTGTTCTTACTTCCTTTTGGGGTTGATAAATGGGTACCTGGGGTAACCTGGGGAAGGTAACTGTGGTAACCCGGGAGTCACACTAGCCCTGTGTCCCGGGGTAACGGGTCCTTACCCACCACAGGCTCTAAGGGCTAATGCCACGGAGATGAGCACCGCATGCCACGCGCAGCTTAGCGTATGCTCCCATCTTTACCTTACCTTACCTAATATAACACTAGTGGTAATAGTTATAATCTACCATGTCCAAGACTCCACAGAACTCTTTTTAGAAATAGCATTATATGTAATGGTCCTCTTATATGGACTTTTAACATTATGAACATTAAGAATTAAGACTTGTATTGGACATTAAGAACTTGTTATTAACAAATAATATATCCATGTTTAAGAAGATAGTTATAATTTATCTAAATACTCTATAGAATTCATAGGTTATAATTTATCATTAAACTATTCATTTCCACAGCTAGAATTTAATATCTCATTTAAAAAATTAAAGTACTAATATCGTAAATCAGTAATATAGTTGCCCGTATTATATTTGTATGTATAAATATGTCTTGTCAGGGTGATTTTACTCGATAGACTGTACATGTACTATATATTTACATTAACTTTGATTTATAGAATTCGGTGGTGGCAATAAATGATTTTATTTTACATTACACACACACACACACACACACACACACACACACACACACACACACACACACACACACACACACACACACACACACACACACACACACACACACACACACACACACACACACACACACACACACACACACACACACACACACACACACACACACCACACACACACCACACACACACACACACACACACACACACACACACACACACACACACACACACACACACACACACACACACACACATACCTGGAATTATGATGTATTACTGCCGCAAGCTAATGTTCTTTTAATGGGTTTATGGATCACGTTTGGTGGTGGTGCCACTCAAGGTTCTTGACACACAAAGCGGCGTGGAACCGTTATTGAATGCACAACGCATACATGTCTTCGGCGCTGTCCAATATGCATCATCGGGAGTCGGGCGGTGTTTCGATCAGATTGATTTCAGTACTTTCTTGATTGTGTGTGTGTGT
>JACEEZ010019482.1:92005-109505 GCA_016584305.1 Chionoecetes opilio
CCTTTGGGGTCCTTGTGCAACAGGCCGATATTCCGTGCGCAGTCCAGATTTACAGTGGTCTATGGTGTTCTATATTGCGCACTGGAACGCACTCTCCGCCGATAACTAAATCATTACACTGTCAGTAATTAGGTTACATATTAGGTGTCGCCTGACCTGTTATTTTATTCACGTCAAGGCGATGGTCGAAGTTTTGTTTTCAATTTTGGATGTGTTTGCTCTGTGCCGACCGCAAGGGAAATGGCCAGTCAAGGGTAAAAAAAGAAAGAAAGAGAGAGAGTGGAACGGCACCTTTGTCCTATTGTTCTTTTGTTGGAAAGTCATCGATAAAAAAAGATATGTGACAAAAAAGTTTCAAACAGCATATATTCATTTTTTTTTAAGCCTCGCTGATAGCATAGTCACGGGTCTAGGACAACTGGCCGCGGCCACCTGGCCGCAGCCCAACTGGCCGCGGGAAACTGGCCGCCATATGGAACTTTTTGTTGATGTACCTTTTGTACCTAAACCTAACCTAACCTAATTCGTTTCTAACCTAACCTAATTCATTCCTAACCTAACCTAACCTAAGCTAACCTAACCTAACCTAATCATTCGCTGGTGGGGGTTTAAGGAGCTGCCTTGAGTACGTAGACTTAGGCGTTTGCAGTTTCCTCCCACTCCGCGGCGGTCAGCTGGCCGCGGCCAGTTTCCCGCGGCCAGTTGGGCTGCAGCCAGGTGGCCGCGGCCAGTTGTCCCATTCCCCATAGCCACAGTGTGAAAGAAATAGACTGAATAATTAATTTCGAATATGCTGAGAAAGAGAGGGAAAGAGAGAGAGAGAGAGAGAGAGAGAGAGAGAGAGAAAGTAATGTCATTTGGTATTCTGCTTACCTGTTATACCTGGTCTCTCTTGAACTCCTCTCCTCTTCTCCCTAAACTTGTCTATAATTCACTAAAAAAAATGTAGAAGTAACAGGAGCACTTTTTGTTTTGCCCCTAATCATCTTCCGTCTCCCTCCAGAAACACTGACGAACTCTTGAAACCCTAAATAAGGGATGCATAACGAAGCATCTCGAGACGCCATTCGTGAAAAGTGTATTGCATTTTTTTTACTTGATCCTCGTAATTACATCAAGGGAAAGACGACGTGAGTGACGCAGATTGAATAGGAGGGAAGGAAGGAAGGAAGGAAAGAAAGAAAGCGATCTCTTAGTCTTCAACGCTCCTCTGTGCTGTAAGATTTCCTGCTCACGTTTCTCCTTTTCCTCTTTCTTCTCTTCTTCCAACCCCTACTTATCCCTCCTTTTCTTCCTCCTCCTCCTTCTTCTCCTCCTCCTGTTCCAGTCTCACATTGCCCAGTGAGATGACTCTGCATTATCCACGTGCCTTGTTTACCCCCCCCTAAAAAAAAAACTGAAAAATATCCTTAACATGAAACACAATGCGCCCGAGAAAAAGGTTTCAGCTGAGTAAAGGCGGAAAAAAAGGGTATAGGGGTAGATAAATGGAATACAAATCAGCACTTTTCCATCCCACTCCCTTGAAAAATACAAAAGTATAGATTGTTTTCACCCTTAACGTTTCATATTTCCAAAGAATTGATCCGAGAAGAGAGGTAATTGTAAATGCAAATCACTTTTAGAAAGAAAAACAACACAGGATCCAGACATGTATATTTCCTACATTTCCCCGTAAGGACCAGATCGTTTCCACCTCCCTGTAATCTTTCATTTCTTAGCGGCAAACACGTCGAAAAAAAGGAAGTTTAGATTTTACAATTTTCCTGGTCTGGGCGCATCAGGCAGCCCCGTCCTGGAGTGGCGGTGGGCTTGGATACAGCCTTGAACCCACTTAGCTCTGAGCCGCACTATACATGCAACTCGCCCTGCGTGAGAATTAGTGATACAGAAGGAGAGAAGGGACACCAGTTGAGGCAAATGGAAAGGAAGAAAGGCGTGAGGCGTAATACGTCGAGGAGAGGAGGAAACATAGACGTATAGGGGAGTGAATGAAAAGTAAATACAACTGTAATATTAATCAGAATGTTTAAAAAGAAGGCCACTTGGCTCTTCACAGTACTGTAGGACCGAGGGTGGGAAAAGGGAGAGAGAGTAAAGGAAAAGGGAGGAGAGTAAACAGGACGGAAGGGAGAGATGAGAGCAGGAGCTTCCGACCTCCTGATCTAAGAGCCACATATGCTCTAGGCTTCATATGACAGTGTTTATCGTTAATTATACTAAACATGCATGATTTGAATAGAAACTCGCATTCTATGATTAAATGCACTAAGATATTTTTTACACAGCTATATGATAGTTTCTTCTAATTCAATATCATATAGATGGTTAGATAACTTAATGATAAAATAATTGTATTTGCCATGTTTTTTGCCTTACTTCCGATCCTTAGCAAAAGTATGATTGCTGTTGTATCATTTAGTCTTTTTATATTCGTTATTTTATCCATTCAGATTTAGATTAGTCCTCAAATACTGCAGGTTCCTCAAGACAGTCCACATATCGAAAAATGCTAGGAACCCCTGCTTTTACGAGAGAGAGAGAGAGAGAGAGAGAGAGAGAGAGAGAGAGAGAGAAAAAACAAAACAAAGAGAAAGAGAGAGAAAGATTTGAGAACCCAGCCTGACCTATTCAATGCAATACCACCCAAGAAGAGGGTAACTAGGGGATGTAGACGATAAGGTGAAGGGTCATCCACACCTTGCACCTCTCACCATGGTTAAGCTGTAGGTCATATTATTTAGGGCGATTCTGGACACGTGGATCCCCTCGGTGGCCACGCGCGGATGCTAATGGGCACGTGTTGAAAAATGTACGAAGCTCCTCATCAACGCCAGCAGCATCCTTCCGTGTCACCCTCTCTGCGGGGTTGGTTAGAAGGGGACACCAGCCTCTCTCCCCTTTTTGAACACTGATTCTTACCTTCCCCACTCTCCCTCCGCCCCCCCCCGCGTGCTCGCACCGCTCCCTCTCTCCTCCTCTCTCTCTCTCTCTCCTTCCTCTCTCTCTCCTCCTCCCTCTCTCGATCTCCTCTCTCTCTCTCTCTCTCCTCTCTCTCTCTCTCTCTCTCTCTCTCTCTCTCTCTCTCTCTCTCTCTCTCTCTCTCTCTCTCTCTCTCTCTCTCTCTCTCTCTCTCTCTCTCTCTCTCTCTCTCTCTCTTCTCTCCTCTCTCTCTCTCTCTCTCTCTCTCTCTCCTCTCTCTCCTCTCTCTCTCTCTCTCTCTCACACACACACACACACACACAATCTGGAACGTAACTTCTCTCACAATGTTTGGCAATGGCCAGTAATGTCATCTTCGCACCAGGCTCACAGCTCGTACATCTCATGCATTGCCTCTTCTTCCTCCTCTTTCACGTACGTGCATTAACTCGTCTATTCCCATCTCCTCGTTGCCTGTTGACCAGTGTCCCTTCCCTCTACTCCTCCAATCACACCTCCACATACCTGCCTTGGAGAGAAGAGTACAAGGTGGGGAGTAATAGTGACAAGTGTTCTGCAATATTCATCACCTGGTCCTTTCCCCTTATAGCTGCGCTGGGCTCTAACAAGTGTCGTCCCCCCTCCAGGCAGGTGGCAACAGAAGCTGGGGCTTGGTTGCTCCCTAGAATCGCATTGAAATGAACTCAGTGTCCCCTTTGAACCCACTTCTATCCTATATGGGGCTTTATTGTGCTTTTTTAAAAGTATATTCACTAAAAAAAGCACTCGTAACCGTATTTCTGTCACTTTTGTCGATGGCCACTCACAGACTGTAATATGCAGCCCGTCATTCCGTTTTATCATTAGTGTGGAAACAAACTTACAGTTATGATTAATGGCCAACACACACACACACACACACACACAGAAAAGATAATTCCACTGATTTCCCACATTAGCGAATTCATTAATGTGACCAGATGGAACGATTGGTGAAACAGGTATTTTAAGTATGATTCATTTTTTTCTTCTAAGTTATTTGTGTGTGTGTGTGTATGTATGTGTGTGTGTGTGTGTGAGTGTGGGTAAGTGTGTGTGTGGGTGTGTGTGTGCGTGCGTTATTTAGTTTTTGTGTCTCTTGTCCTGATTATTTTCAGCAGACTTCCTCCTTGCCAAAAAAGAAGAAAAATCAAACCGAGGGATAAATGCAACGAAAGAATTTGCTGTATTGACGAAACAAGGCTGAGCTGTTATAATAATGACGGTGATGATGATGATTATAATACCTATGCAATTAACAAGACTATTACAAACAACTACAACTACAATAACAAGCAACATCTGCAGACGATAAACCAATCATCCAGCCACCCACAAATACCCCCCTAGTAGTAGTAGCTTATTGACAAAGCATAACACAATACACACAAAAATCTATACAAAAGAACATCTTATTTTGTTTTGTCCATAATAAAACTAAAAAAACAAATAAACTTGAGAGGAGCATATGAAATTACATATAAACATGAAGTACTTCATATACAAAATTGCACAACTCGCACAAATGAGTTCTTTCATTGAATAATTTGCCAATATCAGAAAAGTTCAACATTGGGTACCTTTCACGGCACCGGGAAGCCAATGGGCAGTCTATACGTGTTTCTCTGTTTGCACCTGAATATCATCACACTGACACACACGTTCCTCTGGCGGTGTACGGCTCCACCTCCCAACCTCTACTTTGAGGTTGTGAGACATGAGACGCAGTCTTGTGAAAGATTCACGTTTATAATCCGGAATATACACTTTACTGGTATATATCAGGTGCACTGTCATAGACGGGTTCATATCAGTAATATAGTTCGTCAACTTTGTTGCGCCCTGTGCCTTTTAACGTACGGTTTCTGTTATTTTTTCTAATGGGTTTATATTAGCAATCCCCACACATCTGTCAAGGAATCAAGCTCCAGGCGTATTAACTTTACTACATATACGGTACACAAGGTGGAATGGTTCATCAAAATCTATACGAACACGTTTAGACTTCACGAAACTAGACCTCTTTTTTTCAATTATTGTCTGGACTGGAGGGATCCCTACCTCCACCATACACAGGTTTATACTCGTGTTTCTTCGAACACCCAGTAGACACTTAATCAGTTTATTGTACTGCTTTTCTATTCCTTTCATTCTATTCGTCAGCCACGATTCGGAACCATATAACAATGACGTCGTCACGGCAGCATCAAATACAATTCTTTTGTATATAAACGGCATCTGTGTATTACTAGCACAAAATATTGAGAACTTATTCACACTTGCTTCAGATGCAGTTTCGTGCCGCGCCATAGCTGACTCACTTTTCCCTGAGTCAGTGAACCACGCACCAAGATACAGATATTCAGAGACATAATCCACACTCATTCCACCACTTGACAAAGATCGCCTGTCACATTCCTGGCCATTAACTACAAAAAATTTGGTTTTCTTCGCATTAATTACCATGCCACTTTCGCTGCAAAACTGATATCGAGCTTCTTTTCACACATTTCTCGACTTGTAGCTAGTGTGACCATTGACAACAAAGCGTGCAGACTACCTAGAAAACCATCGACTCCCACTGTCTTTAACATGCGTACCATATGATCTACGTATATTACAAATAACAAACAGCTCGATGGAGCCCCATGGCGAACGCCAATAGATGCATCCAGGACTGCTGACCTTAAAATATTCTTTGTGCACACATACATCCTTTGTATTGCTCTGATCATAACCTTTCCACATCCTAATGACTTGAGACGCTCTATCAGCTTCGATCTGGGGACCCTATCATAAGCTTTGCTAAAATCTATAAATAACACATATAATTTTGCTTTCTTATACACTGCATAGTCACTTATTAATCTTAAGCCTACAATCTGTTCAATACAGCCTCTGCTTTTTTGAGCACCTGCTTGACACTTATCTATATTTCACCACAATTTCAACCTATTAAGTAATAACGAGGCATAAATCTTGGCAAACGTATCCATAATGCTAATTCCTCTATAATTGTTACATAACAAACGATTACCCGATTTAAACACCACCACCAACTTACTATAACACCAATTTAGCGGGTAACTCCCATATATAAACACTATGTTAAAAATAGTCAGTAAAAAGATGAGCCATGACACTGGTAACTTTCTTAAAATACCTTGACACACTCCACTGTGACTTTTATTTACATTCATACCATCTAAGGCCTGGTCTAGTTCAATGGGTGTGAAAGGATCATCTAACACAGGTATATATGGCACATTTTCTATGTTCTCATTTTCAAGATTTTCTATGTTTGGTGGTTTCAGTAAATCCTCAAAATGTGTTTTAAATTGTTCCTCTGTCGGTTGTTCTACATGGTCATTTCCAACACTTCCTTTCCAGTTTACGGATTTCCAAATCAATTTACTGTCATTGGTATCCAACAGTCTTTTCCATCGTGGATGAGCTTCGTCCCATAAATGTTCGGCAGCAGGTTGTTGTCTCGTGAAGTCGGTGGCAGCTTCCATCATGACGCGGCAGCCTTCCGAGAGTACAGTATCCACGTCTACACCCTCGCCGTCCAGCGCTACCTCTGGCGGTGCTACTTGCTGCAGTGCGTTCACCAGGAGTTCCATATCAACATCCTTGTAACAAACGTTCTTCTGTAATTTATGCTGGTCATTCAATCTGTAGTACGACTGTCCAAGCGAGAATGCTCTCTGTAGTAACTGAGATGATGAGACAGTTCTCCGGCTATCAATTGTCAAGGTAACACACAGAGGGGCATGGTCAGAACCTTGAACATCTTGTCGTATATTCATGTCTTTTATCAGGTCAATACATTCACTTATTACGAGACATAAATCGATTTCCGATATCCATGTCTGATGCCTTTTGAAGGATAAGTCACCCCCCAGCTGTCTTCCACCGCAATAAAGGTGGTTCGCCACGACCACTGAGTTGTTATGACAAATGTTCAACAACGTTCTGCCGTGGTTGTTTACAGTTTGATCTTGAATACCTTTATATTCGTAATATTGACCATTGTCATTTGTTAAGCATGGCACACCAACTCGTACATTCAAGTCACCCATCATAACAAATTTCTCGAACTCTTCTGTATGTCGAGCGATAGCACCATATTGTCTAGGACGGTAGTAAGGCGAGTCGACGGGGGGTATACACACACACACACACACAGGCACACACACACACACACACACACACACACACACACACACACACACACACACACACACACACACACACGCCGTGCCTAAGTTTGTGTGCTCTGCTTTGTTATCTGAGTCTCTGATAATTGCACAGAACAAGCAGGTAATAGAGACTGACTGTGATAACTTATTAATTTGTCTTGCTGATGAATGGGAGGATTATGTTTGTTATGTTTGTTGCTCTTCCTCTGCAGTAAAGAACATTGGGGGAAGAGGGAATGCAGAGAGGGGAAATGGGGGGAGGAGGAGGAATGAAGGGAGGAGAAAAGGGGCAAAGGGAAGGATGAGGAATGCAGATAGGAGAAAAGGGGGGCAGAAGAGATAAAGAGGGATGAAGATAATTAGGTCGTATAATGAATGAGGATTTTTCATCACCATAATTTGCATACTTTTCCACACGACCTAATAAAAAAGATAAATGTTTTTTTCTTCTAAGCAACAAACACAGACACACACATACACACACACACACACACACACACACACACACACACACACACACACACACACACACACACACACACACACACACACACACACACACACACACACACACACACACACACACACACACACACACACACACACACACACACACACACACACACACACACACACAGACAGACACACACACACACATATTATATCTATATATATATATCTATATATATATATATACATTTATTTATCGTTCCAGTTTATTGGAAACGATGAGCTTAAAATGTATACGCTTTTAATTATCAATGGACATAATTTCGCGTTAGCAGGTGAGTTGGTGGCTAATTTTGGCGTCGCTTCGGGGCCTCACCTTACTTGCGGCCCCTAATTGGCAAATGGACTTATCACTACACACCTGTAAATGTTATGGATAGGTACGTGTTAACTTTTTTTCCCCTCTGAACGTGGACGCTAAAATAATATAACGGACTATGATTTGATGATGAATTACGCTATCACTTTGTCTCTCCCTGTGCATTACCTACGTTAGTTTATCTCGGGAATGATTTCTTGTATATCTCTATTTTATAATTTTAATGTGTTATAAATTTTTTTCTAGTGGGCTCCCCCCTCCCCACTTTCTTAAGGGTGGAAAGGTATTCTTAATTAACTGGCTTAGGGAGAAAAAGTCTGTAACAGATCATTTAAGGAAACAGAAAAGTTTCTTAGGAACCAATTATACTTAACAATGTAGTAATTTCTGAAATGTTAATCGTAGAAGAATAGCAGAAGCAAAGGAAGAAATAAGAATAAAGAAAAAAAAAGCAACAGGAAAAGAAACCTGAAGAAAACCTAAATAAAATGCAAGTAAAGAGTGAAAAGAACTAAAAAGGACAATCCAATTACTCTATAATTACGTAAATAATTGAATGTGAAATAGACTAATTACACCCATGCATCCATAATACACACACACACACACAACACACACACACACACACACACACACACACACACACACACACACACACATGCGCGCACACAAACACACACACGCACACACACACACGCACACACACACACACACGAGCACACCTCTAGCTGGTTTGATCGAGGACATAACACATCTGCCTTAGGTACAAGTCCGATTGTATTACCTTTTCGATTCCCACGCCTCCCTACAGGTAATGAGATCATGTTGAAGGTGTTGTGGCCGTGGCGGGGAATCAGTACCTAATCCTCCATCATCGTATAATTCCCAGAAGTCTAATTTTAGTAGAGGGTTGAATGGAGCTGAACACACAACATTATCTCAAGTAAGGACTGACGTCACGTTTTTCGTACTGACGCAACATTTTACTGAGCAATTTTTATGTTTTGAACTAGCCGCAAAGCCGCCCTCCGGGCGGACTTTTTGGCTAGCTCCTGCGGAGGGCTATTGGTGGTGGGCCTTCGGCCCACCACCTGTGTTTGGTGGGCCTTCGGTGGTTTGGTGGGCCTTCGGCCCACCAAACACGGACTCTCCAGATAGCCCCTTCTAACTTTCCTGAAATCATGGATGTAGAAATGTATGTATTACCCCCACCCATTCACTCACCCATTACCCATCACCCCCCACCCATTCACTCACCCATTACCCATCACCCCCCACCCATTCACTCACCCATTACCCATCACCACACACCCATTCACTCACCCATTACCCATCACCCCCCACCTATTCCCTCACCCCTCACCCATCACCCCCAACCCATCACCCCCACCCATTCACTCACCCATCACCCCACACCCATTACCCATCCACCCCACCCATTCACTCACCCATTACCCATCACCCTACATCAAGGTTTCCTCAATTCTCGCAACCCACTTTTTTTCACAATTATCGCTAATAGGCTGCTAAAAAAAAAAAAAAGTGATCGGATCATCTCATAATTGGGCTTAAAACTTTCCCTGGTCAACCCGGTTCCCAAAAAAGTTTCATATGAGGTGATTGCGCCACGGGGGCGGAACCTATACCAGACACACACACACACACACACACACACACACACACACACACACACACACACACACACACACACACACACACACACACACACACACACACACACACAACACACACACACACACACACACAGACAGACAGACAGACAGACACACTTTCGCTTATATTTACCATTACCCATCACCCCCCACCTATTCCCTCACCCATCACCCATCACCCCCAACCCATCACCCCCACCCATTCACTCACCCATCACCCCACACCCATACCCATCACCCCACCCATTCACTCACCCATTACCCATCACCCTACATCAAGGTTTCCTCAATTCTCGCAACCCACTTTTTTTCACAATTATCGCTAATAGGTGCTATAAAAAAAAAAAAAGTGATCGGATCATCTCATAATTGGGTTTTAAAACCCTTCCCTGGTCAACCCGGTTCCAAAAATGTTTCATATGAGGTGATTGCGCCACGGGGGGCGGAACCTATACCAGACACACACACACCACACACACACACCACACACCACACACACCACACACAGACAGACAGACGGGACAGACACACTTTCGCTTATATTTACCATTACCCATCACCCCCCACCTTTTCCCCTCACCCATCACCCATCACCCCCAACCCATCACCCCACCCCATTCACCACCCATCACCCCACACCCATTACCCATCACCCCACCCATTCACTCCCCCATTACCCATCACCCTACATCAAGGTTTTCCCTCAATTCTCGCAACCCAAACTTTTTTTCCACAATTATCCTAATAGGCTGCTAAAAAAAAAAAAAAGTGATTGGATCATCTCATAATTGGGCTTAAAACCTTCCCCTGGTAACCCGGTTCCAAAAATGTGCCATATGAGGTGTTTGCGCCACGGGGGGCGGAACCTATACCGGGACACACACACACACACACACACACACACACACCACACCACACACACACACACACACAGACAGACAGACAGACAGACAGACACACTTTCGCTTATATTTACCATTACCCACACCCCCACCTATTCCCTCACCCATCACCCATCCCCCCCAAACCCCCCCCATCACCCCCCCCATTCACTCACCCATCACCCAAAACCATTACCCATCACCCCACCCATTCACTCACCCATTACCCATCACCCTACATCAAGGTTTTCCTCAATTCTCGCAACCCATTTTTTTCACAATTATCGCTAATAGGCTGCTATAAAAAAAAAAAAAAAAGTGATCGGATCATCTCATAATTGGGCTTAAAACCTTCCCCTGGTAAAACCCGGTTCCAAAAATGTCCCCATATGAGGTGATTGCGCCACGGGGGGCGGAACCTATACCAGACAACACACAAAACACACACACACACACACACACAGACAGACAGACAGACAGACAGACACACTTTCGCTTATTTTTAAACCTTTAACCCATCACCCCCCACCTATTCCCTCACCCATCACCCATCCCCCCCAACCATCACCCCCCACCCTTTTCACTCCCCCATACCCCCCGCACCCATTACCCATCACCCCAACCCATCACTCCCCCATTACCCATCACCCTACATCAAGGTTTCCTCAATTCTCGCAACCCACTTTTTTTCACAATTATCGCTAATAGGCTGCTAAAAAAAAAAAAAAAAAAAAGTGATCGGATCATCTCATAAATGGGCTTTAAACCTTCCCCCTGGTCAACCCGGTTCCAAAAAGGGTTTCATATGAGGTGATTGCGCCACAGGGGGGGGAAACCTATACCAGACACACACACACACACACCACCACACACACACACACACACAGGACAGACAGACAGACAGACACACTTTCGTTTTATTTTACCATTACCCATCACTCCCCACCTATTCCCTCACCCATCACCCATCCCCCCCAAAACCCCATCACCCCTAAACCAATTCACTCACCCATCACCCCACACCCATTACCCATCACCCCACCATTCACTCACCCATTACCCATCACCCTACATCAAGGTTTCCTCAATTCTCGCAACCCACTTTTTTTTTCACAATTATCGCTAATAGGCTGCTAAAAAAAAAAAAAAAAAAAAAGTGATCGAATCATCTCATAAGTGGGTTATGACCTTTCCTGGTCAACCCGGTTCCAAAAATGTGCCATATGAGGTGATTGCGCCACGGGGGGCGGAACCTATACCACACACACACACACACACACACACAGACAGACAGACAGACAGACAGACAGACAGACAGACAGACAGACAGACAGACAGACAGACAGACAGACACACTTTCGCTTATATTATTATAGATTATATATGTAACCACTAGTATTTTTTTCAGACACACTTCCTTGCGTAACATTTTTTTTCGTGGGGACGAAGTTCGGCGAAATAGGTAGTTATGATACATTGCTTTGCTTTCCTTCTAATTCTACGCCTAAAGCGTGGCGTCACCTATGCTAACCTGGCCCTTACCTTAATGAGGGTGCTGTGTAGGGGGTGCTAGTGAGGGGAAGCTGCAGTGTGTGACATGGTTGGTGTGTATGGGGGGGAGGGGGAGGGCAGTTGTATGGACCCGGGGAGGGAGCGGCAAACTGGGTAGAGGGTTTAATTATTGTGCTTAATTAAGAGGAAAAAGGGGAGGAGATGCAATTATAGATGAAGAAGGCGAGGTGATCAGGACGGCAGCCCATCATGTTCGTAAACGGAGGAGGAAGGAAGGGGAATAAAAGAAAAAAAGAAGAAAGGATAAAATGGAGGTTCCTTATTGTTGTTGTTCCGTTTCTGTGGCAGTCAAGCACATGATGACACTTTACATTACCACTTTTATCACTTCGTCTGATATGTTTGGAAATCGTCCTTTGTCTCCGGTGAACGAAAGGTGAAAGCGTAAATCAGCGCATACAGTGGGTCATACGAATTCCTGTCAATCTTCTTTGTCCGTCTTGATATATTCATGCACTTTTTATGGAGGGAAAAACATTGTCCTTGATATTTAATGTGAAAGTAGGAGAGAAAGTATTTTGAAGTAAAAGAGAAGGGGGAGAAATAAATTTGAAGAGAAAGAGGAGAAGGAGGAAGAAAAAGTATAGAAAAACTGAAGGAGGGAGAGAAAGTATTTTGCAGAAAAAAAGGAAAATAAGGGAGCGAAATAATTTTGAAGAAGAAGGAGAGAGGAGTGGACGATGATGATAACTAGGACGATAAAGAGGAGGTCGAATAATAATATGAGGAGAAAACATTAGATCGAGAAGAACGAAAAACGTAGGAGGTGGTGAAGGAGGAAACGTAGCAAGAAAACAAAGAGGAGAAAGAGTAATATAAGCAGATCAAAGAGGTAAAAAAGGAAGAATATGCATCAGAGAGAAAGTAAGTGAGAGAGAGAGGGAGAGAGTAAGTGAGAGAGAGAGGGAGAAAGTGAGTAAGAGAGAGGGAGGGATATATATATTATATATAGAGAGAGAGAGAGAGAGAGAGAGAGAGAGAGAGAGAGAGAGAGAGAGAGAGAGAGAGAGAGAGAGAGAGAGAGGAGAGAGAGAGAGAGAAGATGAGAGAGAGAGAGAGAGAGAGAGAGAGAGAGGAAAATTTGAGCCATAATGAATTTGATCGTCAAGTAGTATTGAATTGAACTTTAAGATGAAAGAGACTTTGAGTAATGACTTATGGTGCTATCGGTAATTAAATCAGAGTAGGTAGGGAGACGAAAAAGAAAAAAACGAAGTCATCATTTTATGCAAGATAAAAAAATTGTTATATATAAATTCATTCAATATGAAAATGACTGGGTTTTTCTTATTCAAGTCAAAACCGATACTAAGGAGAGCTGCAAAGAAAAAGATAGGGTAGAAAAGAATGAGCGAGAGAGAGAGAGAGAGAGAGAGAGAAAGAGAGAGAGAGAGAGAAACACTTGAAACACTTGAAACACTTTATTATACTTATATAGGTCATACATATAAGTAAAAAAATTGTATTTTATAATAAACATATATAAGCAGCCCATTAGAAGCTAATAAATAGCTTTTTAGGCAGCATTTTTTTGTAAATTTAGTCACAGTTTTATCAAGGTAGTAAATATTACAAAATTGAGCCCAGATCCATCCTTAAATGATAAGAGTGCCAGTAACATGCGATGCTGGCACCTAACCCTAACACCAATTTGTAAATATATAGTTAATTTCATAAATGATAATATCTTATTATACTAGGCACCATGTTTTAAATCACCTTAATTTCATAATTTGGAAACACCATAATTTTAAATTGTATCAGGAAGATAAAGGAGGAGACAGTGATAGTGATAGTTAGTATTGAGATAATATATGTTTTTTATATTGTGTTTTAAATGCATGGATAGTGGGTAATGACTTTATATTCTCAGGTACATTGTTCCATATTTTAGGACCAGTATAGGCAATTGAGTGTTGAAAAATTGTCAGTGTGTGTTGAGGTATTCTTAGGTTTTCACGTGTGCGGGTAGGATAATTGTGTTGTGGGTAACAGTAGTGGTATATTATCTGTACTGAATGATTTATACATGAATGTTGCAATTTGTAACTTATTAAGGTCAAGGAGTTTTAGCATGTTCATAGTCTTAAAAAGAGGTTGTGTATGCTCAAAGTAACCACTATTTGTAATGATTCTTATGATTTTCTTTTGAGTAATAAGAAGGGGAAGCAAGTGAGTAGGATACGTATTACACCAGATGGGAGCACAGTATTGTAAATGTTGGTAATACATGGGCATTATATAATATCTTTAAAACATCATTTGGCATGAGATCTCTCACTTGAAGTAATAGAGAGACAATTCTCGATAATTTGAGGACTAATTCAGAGATGTGTTGTTTAAAACGTCATTGTCTCATCAAAGGTTACCCCTAATAATTTATGTTGTTTTGTTCTTTGTATTGTAGAAGTATCGTACTTTAAAGGGGGCAATGATTTTACTGGTTTATTGGTAAATAACATATAGTGGGTTTTATCTAAGTTGATTGTTAATCTATTACTGACACACCATTGATGGAAGAATTTGAGGTCACTGTTAGCTGTTTCTATTAGAGTTTCAGGATTCTCTCCACTGATGTAAAAAGTTGAATCATCGGCAAAAAGTATTGATTTTAGATTTGGAAATAATTGGGGGAGATCATTTATGTATATTAGAAAAAGTACTGGACCGAGTACACTACCCTGGGGAACTCCATAACGTATTAATGTGAGAGAGAGAGAGAGAGAGAGAGAGAGAGAGAGAGAGAGAGAGAGAGAGAGAGAGAGAGAGAGAGAGAGAGAGAGAGAGAGAGAGAGAGAGAGAGAGAGAGAGAGAGAGAGAGAGAGAGAGAGAGAGAGAGAGAGAGACTCTTTTAAATCACATCGAATGGTAATCATCCAAAGACTCCCACTTGAGGCTGCAATAACAACATGTAAAGAAGAGAAAGTAATGGGAAGGAAATGTGACGAATAGAAGGCAACGAGTGATGCCTCGTAAGAAGATTAGAGGTAGTGGTCTCTTGTAACCCTAATTAGATAGTGATGGCTTGAAAAGGAGGCAAGGAGGGAGAAGTGTAGTGAAAGAAGCTAAGGAGTCACTTTCCTCCCCTCTCTTTCTTTTCCACCTCCCCCTCTCCCTCTCTATTTTCCTTTCCGTTAATTTTCCTCGTGGCTGCCTTGCCCTCCTTTCGTCATCTTGTCCCATCCTCTCCCTTCTTACGTTCGTTCACACTTATTTGACCTGTTTTGTGTCTTCTTCCCTCGTTCTATTAGCCAGCAATTTGGTTTGTGTCCTTGTTGATAAAAATTTTCCTTTGTCTATTCAGTCAATCAAGTTATCACGATTTTTATCCATTCTACAGTATAGTACTGACTTGTTTTTCCTTCCATGACATAGTGGATGTATGTTATTATCTTATTCTTATTATATTTTGCCTGTAATAATTTCGATGCCTTTTTGTTTCTTCTCTTTTCGATTTTCGGGTTGTCTAGTTTTCTTTGCTGTTTTTCTCTTTATAAATTATATATTCTCTTGTTTCTACTTACAACTCTTCGGTTCTGTGTTGCGAGATTTCATTGAAAAAGTATAAAAGTGTTTGTCGCATCAAGTTTTTAATAATTCCGTATTTTTTTATTGTGTATTGTACCACGAGGCGTGAGTTCTGCGATACACTCATTGTGACGAACCTTATGACCTGACACACACCACACACACACACACACACACACCACACACACACAACACACACACACACACACACACACACACACACAACCACCACACACACACACACACACACACACACACACACACACACCACACACACACACACACACACAACACACACACACACCACACACACACACCACACACACACACACACACACACACAACATACCTGCAGCGCTCAATCTAATTATGTGTGTTTATTTTGTTGTTGTTGTTGTTGTTGTTGAATATTTGTTTGTTTGTGGTTCGTAATTTGGTTTGTTTAGTTTAATGTTCAGTTACTCAAAAGTACCCAAATCGTGTCTCTCTCTCTCTCTCTCTCTCTCTCTCTCTCTTCCTCTCTCTCTCTCTCTCTCTCTCTCTCTCTCTCTCTCTCTCTCTCTCTCTCTCTCTCTCTCTCTCTCTCCTCTCTCTCTCTCTCTCTCTCTCTCTCTCTCTCTCTCTCTCTCTCTCTCTCTACTCTCTCTCTCCTCTCTCTCTCTCTCTCCTCTCTCTCTCTCTCTCTCTCTCTCTCTCTCTCTCTCTCTCTCTCTCTCTCTCTCTCTCTCTCTCTCTCTCTCCTCTCTCTCTCTCTCTCTCTCTCTCTCTCTCTCTCTCTCTCTCTCTCTCTCTCTCTCTCTCTCTCTCTCTCTCTCTCTCCTCTCTCTCTCTCTCTCTCTCTCTCTCTCTCTCTCTCCTCTCTCTCTCTCTCTCTCTCTCTCTCTCTCTCTCTCTCTCTCTCTCTCTCTCTCTCTCTCCTCTCTCTCTTCTCTCTCTCTCTCTCTCTCTCTCTCTCTCTTCTCTCTCTCTCCTCTCTCTCTCTCTCTCTCTCTCTCTCTCTCTCTCTCTCTCTCTCTCTCTCTCTCTCTCTCTCTCTCTCTCTCTCTCTCTCTCTCTCTCTCTCTCTCTCTCTCTCTCTCTCTCTCTCTCTCTCTCTCTCTCTCTCTCTCTCTCTTCTCTCTCTCTCTCTCTCTCCTCTCTCTCTCTCTCTCTCTCTCTCTCTCTCTCTCTCTCTCTCTCTCTCTCTCTCTCTCTCTCTCTCTCTCTCCTCTCTCTCTCTCTCTCTCTCGCTCTCTCTCTCTCTCTCTCTCTCTCTCTCTCTCTCTCTCTCTCTCTCTCTCTCTCTCTCTCTCTCTCTCTCTCTCTCTCTCTCTCTCCCTCCCTCCCTCCCTCCCTCCCTCCCTCCCTCTCTCTCTCTCTCTCTCTCTCTCTCTCTCTCTCTCTCTCTCTCTCTCATCTCTCTCTCCTCTCTCCTCTCTCTCTCTCTCTCTCTCTCTCTCTCTCTCTTCTCCTTCTCTCTCTCTCTCTCTCTCTCTCTCTCTCTCTCTCTCTCTCTCTCTTCATCTCTCTCTCTCTTCTCTCTCTCTCTTCACACACACACATCACCTTGGTTACCAGCTCGCATACACCTAACCTCACATCTCGACCTTTTCAAACCCCCTCACGTGATGATGCTGCCCTTCCGTAGACTACCCTTCCCTTCCTTCCCCTTCCCCTCCAACTACCAGCATCCTCCTCATCCCCTTCCCCCCCCTTCCTCAGCCTCAATCTGGCCTCCTCTGCCACACCCATATCGACTCTCACTCTCCTCTCCCAACCATAGCTCTCGCCTCCTCATCTCCCGCTCTCCCTCTACTGTCCATCATCTTCCCACCCTTCTTTCTCTTCAAATCTTCTGTTTTGTTCTCGTTCTCG
>JACEEZ010019483.1:0-52500 GCA_016584305.1 Chionoecetes opilio
TTTTTTTTTCCCCCCCCCACCTCGCTGCAACGGTTCCCCCCCTCCCCTTAAAATTTCCCTAATCCCTATTATGCCCATCTTCCTAATGCAAGATTAATCAGTTCTTTACCTTTCATCCCTTAAATTGGTAAACTCTGGAACTCTCTTTCTTTTATTTTTTCCCCCTTTCCCTACGATTTAAAATCTTTTCAAGAGAAAGTGACAAGCACCCCCCAAACTAAATTGGCCCCCCCCTTTTGTTTTTTTCTTTTACGTTTCTTTAAGGGACTAAAACAAAGCGGGCTTTGTGTTACCTGTTTTTGTTCTCCCCCTTGGCCATTTCCTTTGTGATGAAAAAAAACAAAAAAAAAAACATAGGAATCATAGGAAAACATATACCAGGTGCCCATTGGTCTAAAAAACAGGGTATCTGATAACGCTGTACTAGCTATCAAAACTAATGTAAGATGACAGTTAAAAATGGATACCATCCCCCAAAAAGAAGTAGGCTGAATTTTTGGGAAGTGAAAAATTTTTAAGGGAAATACAAAAAGGGGTAACTAAAACTACCATAACATAATCGATGGGGGGACGATAAAATATTATTTGGGAGCTTTTAAAAACACTTTACTTTACGTACGCGCCTCTTTTGTAAATGAAGTTTTTGTGCGGCTTCGACAACATTCGCGGGTAATTTGCCCCATCGTTTAGATAATTCAAACCCCTAAGAAAAAAAAATTTCACTAGATCTTGATGAACGCTGACCTTTCGTTTCAAACCGTTTTTTTTTTGTTGTCACGTGAGGAGAAAGCTCGAATGGTTATCTTGATTAAAATTTTTCAAATCCTTTAAGGATTTTAAAAGTTTATATCAAGCCCCCCGGGGGTTTTTAAACGACCCTTTAAAAAAAAATTTTAAAAGTTTTCGCAGCCTCTGTTCATAAGATTAATTTCGCAGAGATGGAATCTTTGGTTGCTCTTCCTTGAAATTATTCTAATTTTGGGTTGATTTTTTATGAAAAAAGGTGCCATAATTAACAGCTTTATTCTGCTCGGCGTCAGGGTCGCTTTTTTTTTTTTCCCCCTCCGGTGCTTGCTCTCTACGGGGTTTATCCGCCGTATATGGCGATGTCTCATATTTTGGGGAGGATCCACTCATACGCTCTCCAAAAACGGTTGAGTCAAAAAGCTTTTCGTCCATCAACTCCCCTCCTCTGTGACTGTCTTCTCTCTAAATCACCGCCGCAATGCTGCTTCTCTTGCTCTCTTCTCCCGGGTATTTTCATGTCATGCTTTTTTGAATTTGCTAACTGCTCCTCCCCCCCCCCCCTCGGCCTCGCGCGCAAGATTTTTTTACTCTTCTCATCCCTATTTGTCCCATCTTCCAAATGCAAGAGTTAATCGTAATTTATTTGCATCCTTTTCATGGTAAACTCATGAACTCTCTTCCTTTTATAATTTTCCACCTTCCTCGACTTCAATCTTTTCAAGAGAAAGTGAAAGGGAAAACCTCACGAACAAATTGGCCCACCCCCCTTTCTTTATTTTTTACTGTTTTCCCTTTATAGGGATGGAACTATGGGGCTTTGGAAACCCTCTTTTTTGTTGTTCCTTGGCCAGTCCTTTGTGATGAAAAAAAAAATTATAAAAATCTAAAATATCTAAAACCCGCGTTCGTTTTGGATCGCTTTAAACTTTATACCTCGCACTTGGGCTGATGGTTTGTTGAATGACTTTAGTCATCCAACAGGGTCTTTTTTTTTTATTCAAGCGTTTTCTTACCAGGGAACTATTTTTTCATAAACCGATTGGATTTTTATTTCGAAAAAAATTACACATGTTTACGGCGTTTTACCTTTTAAATGGTAATCCAAGAAACTTCTTTTTAATCCCTCTGTCTTCGTAAAATCCGCTTTATTTAATTGGGGGAATAATAACTGATTTTCAGTGATGTCTCGTTGCAATTTATCTGCTCGATTATCCTGTGACACTATTTTGTAAATGTTCACCTATGTCGCAGTAACAATTTGAGATCATGTGGGAAGTGGAACTAAATCAAAAATTTTTTCCCCTTTATAGGTTTTTGTAAAAACTGAAAAAAATAATCGTTTATATATTGTATTTATCGCAAAATTATTATTCCAGTGTAGTTACTGTACAAGGTATTTTTAAAATCTCTTCTATTTTTGGGGTTTTTTATTATTTTTCCCCTGACTGTATCTCTTCATACAAGGGGTAATCATTTCCCGCTTTTGGGTTTTGGGAGGACGATATATTGCCCCCAAGATTTAACGTTTACCTTTCATTTAAATCTTTCCGTACACTGAGTCTAATGATTTTTGATTTGTTTTATCATTTCGTTTTGGCTTTTAATTATTTTTATTAAAGAAGGACACCCCCTCTGCTTTATGCGTTCGAAATTTAGAAATTCTTATGCCTGGAATAGCTATTTCAGATAATAATTTTTATTTTTGGGTTTTGATCCAACTCTTGAGATACCCCCACGTATCGGGGCGCCTCGGAAATATACATAACCAATAGTTCATTTCGCTTTAATATAACGCTTCGGGTTTGTGAAAAAAAGGTTTAAACCCCTTTTTAAAATTTTTTGGTAAGTTGCGTGAGGGTCTCCGCAGGGTTTGCTCGGGTCCGGGAAAACTAACGCATATTGTGTCATTTAATTTTGCTGGCGGGGAACAGTACGCAAACCGCGTTTCTATGTGGAAAAATAAAAAAGCTCGGTGATTTTTGCTCTGCCGTCCGCTCGTTTTTTTTTTTATCTGTTAAGTAAACTTTATCATTACGCGCCCCGCCAAATCGTGCATGGCCCGGGGCTGAGGTGGACCCCTCTCCCCAACAGGTTTACAATCCTCATCCGGATGGGTCTTCGTAAAAATTTCACCCCAAAAATTAGCGAAGTAAAATTTTTCCCTCGAACAAAGTCCCTTTACCGGTTTTTAACCGGCTAAGGTATCTTCGTTCTTTTTAACGCTAAACCCTTTTTATCGTAAAGCGTTGCCCCCTCCCATTTGGGGGTTTTTTCCAGAATAATGATATGATTAGTTTAGTCTTGTTTTCCTTTCAACCTCTTTACATGCCCAAAATTTCTTCGATCCGTCTGTCATACAAGTCTTTGGGTTCCCTGCATAAATGACGTAGAGAGTATTGTCGTTAGTATTTTGGTGACGTCACGCAGGTTGCATGATGTCGTCGAGCGGGTTCTGGGAAAACAAAACCGTTTCCTTTTATCACTAGTAACCCTCCCACAAACCCCCCCACCAGCTGCCCCTCGGAGAATCGGCCCCCATCAATCTCGTCTCGTGTTCATCTTCTTCATTTCGCCAAAAACCAATTTTTGAAGTTTGTAAATTAAGGGCGCCTTAACTGTGCTGGTCGTCGCATCCTTGCTTTGCTGAAAAAAAAAAGGAAAGGAAGGGGGAGGAGGAGGGGGGGAGGGGGAAAAGGAGGAGGAGGGGAGGAGAAGGGAAAGGAAGGAAAGGGGAAGGGAAGAGGAAGGGGGAAGAGGAGGAGGAGGAGGGGGAGGAAAAAGGGGAGGAGGGGGATAGAGGGAGGGAAGAGAAGGTGTGGGGGGAAGAGGGAGCAGAGGGGAGGGAAAAAAAGGGAGGAGGGAAAGAAAATAAGAGAAAAGGGGTGAAAAAGAAAAAAAAGAAGAAGAAGAAGAAGAGAGAGGAGCGATAAAGAAAAAGGGAACAGAAAGGGGAGGAGAAATACAAAGGAATAAAAATAAAGAACAGAAGCAAACCCTACGGGCCAAACGGGGCTGCCTGTGTGACTATTTTCTACCACTATAGTGTTTACGTATTAAGGGGTAAGACAACACAAAGTTGAAAGCTCCTCCCCCCCACCCTCCCTTGGGCCGGGGCCCGGGCGGAAAAAAAAGTGAGAAAAAAGACACCATACTATTAAAAACCTGTCAGGGAAATTTGTGGGAAAAGTTAAAGAAGACATACTCTAAACTAAAGCAAAGTTAAAAAAAAAAATTGTACAAAAGGGGCCGAGTAATGATTTGGGCAGTTGATGCTAAGTATTTACTATTTTTGTTTTTAAACTTTTTCCCCACTATGGGTAAAATAGTGGGCCCCTGGGGTAACCCCAAAGGGGGTTCGGGTCCCTGGCCACGGTGACGTGGCCAAACCCCTGACATAGTTTTGGGTTGGGGGGGGGGTTCGAAACCCCTCCCTGTAAAAACAAACTACCACAAAATGTTAAGGGGTAGAGGGGGGGAGCGGGTTAATCGTGCCCCCGCCCCGGTTTTGGGGGGGGCCCGACCATGCAGACCCCTCCTATGCCGACAGGGGGGGGGTCTGCCTATGACGAGTGCGGGGCAAACCCCTGGGGAATCCGCACTCAAAATCAAGTGGTGGGGCCCCCTAGCCCAACTTTTTCTTATGGGGGGGGCCGGGGCAGTGCAGAGGCGGTGCCTGCCCGTCGAATCACTCCAGGGATAACCTGGGGAGGTTCTTCGGTGGCCGTGGAACGTTCTGAGCCTTCAGACGATCATCGACTACCTTCCTATGGGCTGCTCAGTAGGCTGGGGGGTTAGGGGGGATCCGAACGAGGACCGGCGGGGGTGGAACTGCATTGGGGGTTACACCTACATGGTCCGGCATGGAGAAAAGGGTCCCGTGTACGGGAGTAGCTATGGGCATCTCTAGCAAACTGCAGCCGTTAGTTTTTGATTTACTCCGGTTGATAAGGTATATCGGGTAGGATGAAACACACTCGGGGTTTTTCATTCTCTTTTTGCAGTGTACGCTCCTACCGAATGCGTAAAACTGAGAGAAGGAGATTTTTCTCCCAAACTCGATCTGTATTGCCAGGCCCTCCTCGGACACACTCATTGTCTTGGGGTTAAATGCTATATGGACTGTGAGAGATGGCTACGATTTAGTGTTGGTCCCATGGCCCCGGGAAACCAGAAACACCAACAGTTTGGCTTCTGAATTTTGCAATCGAAGGTTGAAATTTCGGTTCTTGGTATAAGGACCAAGTCCCCCGCTGGACATGGTATATAATGCCGGAGGGGAGCAAAGGAATCGACCACATCCTCTTTACACTCGTTGGGGGCCCTCCAAACCCGGGGTTTTTAGGGGATGCGGGATTCTTTTAAACAGTCACGACTTGTTTTGCACATTTAAAGCTTCATGTAAAGTCCGAAGAACTAAAAGAGGTAACCATACTTTTTTCACTTGGAAAAATGAAGGACTTGAAATGTGTCATGGATGCGGGGGCAGTCTCAAATCGGTTTGATGTGCTGGGTGCCTGGGGGGCCCTGTAAAACTGTGGGATCCCTTTCAAGGGAAAAACTTTACAGTTTGCCAAGGAGGGGTTGGGGAGCGCCCGGGGTCAAGGCGTGGTTTTTGTCTAGACGGAGACCTGGGGAAAATCGAGGAGATCCGCGCCAGGTGGCTGGGAACCGGGGACCAGCACGGGGCTCTGTCCGCCGCTAAAACCCCTCCTGGGAGGGGAAAGGAGAGGTTGTCAGGAGTCTCGTGGGATGTCAAGGTCTTTTGAACGCTTTTTGCCCTCCGACCCGCCTCCCCGACCCTGAAGAAGCCCGTTCAAGTCTCCTTCTCGGGCGAGTGCTATTCGAACAGCAGATGGGCGCCTCGGTCGGACATGGATGGGCAGTGGCTCTTTGGGGGCTGGTACTTTGGGGCATTTTTTCACGGTGGCCCTCCAATAGCGCTTCACACCCCTGGGTTATAGGCAGTGGTGCCGACCCTTTTCCATTGACGAAAGCGACCCTCTCTTGAAAAGTCAGGAGGCTGTAGCAAAGTGAGGGGGGGGAAAGGCGCTGGTTTTGTAATATCAGTGCGGAGCTCCTAAAAAGTGGGGGTGAGGCCAATCCAGGGTTGCATGTGTCCTGACTGGGGGGTGGCAATCAGGTACCTTTCCCTCTTGCGGGAAAAAGGGGGCGGGTCATCCCTTCGGGAAAAGGAAAGGGGGGACCGTCAGGACTGCAAAAATTTACCGCGGTTTACACTGCTCAGCGTACCAGGAAAGGGTGTTGCCATCTATTGGCAGGGGTTTCGCAGCCATCTGGTGAAGCTCAAGACCTCACGTCGGGGGTTTCACGCCTGTTAATAAACAAGGGACCGTATCCTGCGCTTCATGTCCGGTGGAACGCCGACGTAGTTTCGACAGGGGAGCTTGCAGCCTATGTTGTCCAAGAAGGGGTTTCTCGTGCATCGTGAGTCACTCTGGGATTTCTGCGACCCGAGGGATTCCTGCAAGGACTATTGGTTTTATAACTGGTTTTGTATTCTGGGGGGAGGTGTGTGAAATGTGGGGCAGGTGTATCCGGTTCTTTCCTGTGAATACAGGAGTGAGGCAAGGGTGCGTCCTAGCCCCTCACTTTTCAAAGCTTGTATGGACTGGGTATTGGACAAGGTTTTAGATCAAAGTGATTTTGGGAGCATCCGTTGGGAACACCAAAATCACTAATCTTGTTTTTGCCGATGAGCGTAATCTTTGCGAGTTCTGATGATCCTGGGGGCTCTCGAGGCGCTGCACGAAGAGGCAAAGCCTTTGGGACTTGAGGGCTCCCGGTCAAAACCAAGGTCCAGGTGTTTGGAGACTATAGATAAGCCGTCAGTCTGTTCATTGTGGCGAGGACATTGAGGGTCTTGGAAAGTTTTACATACCTTGGGACCAGTCCTAAAGACGGCGGGTCACTCAAGAAGTCTTACGGCGGATTGGCATAGCCCACGGGGTTATGGGCCGCTCCGGGGAGTATTTGGCGTTGTCATACCTGTGCAGGGGACAAAGATCCGGCTCTTCAAATGCTTGTGATCCCTGTCTTACTCATGGGTTTTGAGAATGGACCTAATAGGACTTAAGAACAATCAATGCCTTTGAAAAAGTGTCTTTGCGAATAAAAGGGGTATCACTGGATGATTACGTGTCAAATCAGCGATTGCATCGTGAGACGAATCGGGGCCCATTACCTGCACAGTCCGTCAGGCCACTTTGGCTATATGGGGATGTGGCACGCTACCTGAAACCGATCCTTCCCATCGGTTGTTTTCTGTAAAGACAATCCGGGGTGGAGGGGGCCAAGGGGGGGCCCCCAAAGGGTCGTGGGTGGGGGAAGTTTTAAGTTTTTTGTCGAAGCTGTTGGTATGGGAAAGGAGCCTGTATGGGAACTCGCGCGTGGGACCCCCGGGGGTGGCGTCGTAGGGTGGGGGAAGCGACGCCCCCCCGGGGGATACCCCCAATGATTTATTGATTCTTAAACGCCCAACCGTGTTTTTTATTAACTATTGTGTGGAAGAGAGTTCCAAATATTAGCAACTCTTTTAAAAAGAAATGCTTCGCTTTATTGACCGAAATCGCTTTCCCCAAACTTGTATCCTTACTCGAATAGTGGCTTGCCCAATCAATATTTAAATTTAAATATTGTTTAATTTCATTATCGAAGCCCCGGAAAATTTTAAAACAATTCTATTAAATCTCCTCCAACCTACGTTTTTGACAAAAGAACAAATTAGGTTTTTTTTAATCGGGTCTTCGTATGGATTGTTTCGCAAGCGCGGATATTTTAGTAAATTTTTTTGTACTCTCTCCAGCTTGACATATATTTTCATAGTAGGGTGACCAGAACTGAACCAATTTCAAGATGAGGACGCACGTGCATTGAAAAGTGTAGGGGTACTTTTTCAGCTTATTTCGAAAATTTTTCCTATGAAACCCAAATTAATTTTTTAGCCCTCTTAACAACTTCTGAACAATGTTTTAAAGGCTTTAGGTCGTTACTTATAACTCGCACCCCTCACCTTGTAAAAATTTTACCATTTTTAGTTATATTGAAAAAGGGGGCAAAACTCAGTGTTCTGACCACCATAAGTACCTCACCGTTATTGTACATGCAGCTACACATTTAGTTTCTGAAAAAAAAAAGGAAAATTTTCATTTTAGACATAACAAAATTAGGGACAAAAAAATTTTTATAAATTATGTCTCCGACACTCTAATATATTAAAACCCCCATTTCTATTTAAAAAGTTGCCAATGACTTGCCCAATCTATTCTTTTCCCCAGACATGTAACCCCTAATTTTGACATGTTGATGGCTTCATAGAAGATCAGCCTCAAGGAACCCCAAAAATGTAAAAAACTAGCCAATATCTCACTGATACCATTTTTTTAAAATGGCTTCCAAAAGCTTTCATGGGGTTTAAAACTAGATGCCCCCTATAGAAATATATTTCCAAATCATGGCCTAGAATGTGCCAGTCTATGCTTTTATATAAAACACCAAAATTTCCCCGAAATATCCCCTATCTCCCCTACTACGTCGTTAGAGGTGGGCCGAGTCTGTGTTGCACGATACAAATCCCAAACGGTGCTGAGTAAACAGAGAAGGTTCTTACCGAGGCTAGGTTTGGTCTAGTAACTGTGATCAAAAACCCCCGAGAAATATATCTGGGGGTGAAAACCCCTTCGGAGCCACACCCGGCGGCCAAAAATACACAAAAATATTCGTTGGTGAAGTCGGGGTTCATGTATCGCAGACAAATTTCTCAATTGAATTCTGTAAAGAGATTATTTTGTTTTGTTTTTAGGGCAAGAGTTACCACCGAATATCATAGGTAAATGGAGTTTAGAAAGAGGTGATAAAAGTTTCATCCGAAAGGGACTATGCTGGGCCTCTGAACCCCGTAAAAAACCCTTTTTCCCTTTAATTGTACCTCATTAATACAAAAAAATTTCGAGTATTTTAAAAAAATTTAATTTTAATGATGACTGTTTTGTATGTGTGTGAACATAAAAATTTAAAATTTCAGCCCCATTGTGGTAAAGTGTGTGTGGGTGGGGGGGTGTATTTGTGTGGGTGGGTGTGAGTGTGTGGAAATGTGTGTGTGCGTGTTGTGGTGTTGTGTGTGGGTGTGTGTGTGTGTTTGTCTGTGTCGTGTCTGTGTTGTGGTGTGGGGGAGTGTGTGTGATGTGTGTGAAGTGTGTGGAGTGTGTGTGATGTGTGTGAGTGTGTGTGAGTGTGTGTGAGTGTGAGTGAGTGTGGTTGGGGGTGTGTGGGGTGCGGTGGCGTGTGCGTGTGCGTTTGCGTGTGGGGGTTTGTGTGTGTGTGTGTGTGTGTGTGTGGTGGTGGTGTGTGTGTGCTGTGTCTGTGTCTGTGGTCTGTGTCTGTGTCTGTGTCTTGTCGTGTATGTGTCTGTGTCTGTTGTGTGTGTGTGGTGTGGTTGTGTGTGTGTGGTGTGTTGTGGTGTGTGTGGGGGGTCTGTGTTTGTGTCTTGTGCTTGTGTCCCCTGTGTGTGTGGTCTTTTTCTTGTCTGTGTCTGTGTCTTGTCTGTGTCTGTTTGGGGCTGTGCTGTGTTGTGGAGTGGAGTGTGAGTGGATTTTTGAGTGTGAGTGTGGTGTGTCTGTGTCTGTGTCTGTGTCTGTGTCTATGCATGCTATGTCTATGTCTATGTTTGTCATGTCTGTGTGTGTGTGTGTGTGTTTGGTGGTGTGTGTGTGTTGTGTTGTGTGTGTGTGGTGTGTGTGTGGGTGAGAGAAGGGTATGGGGAAGGTAAAAGAAAGATGGGGGCATCCGCAACCCTTTCCCCGGGGCACAGGACTATAAAGTCAATCAAGAACCTTAGAGCCCAAACTCTCCTCCCCCCAGGAGGAGCTTTTCGGCCCGCTTCGCTGTGGGCTCTTATTGGTTGAAAAAAACAGTGGAAATCGAGCACCACGTCCTTGTTATTTCTTTAACAACACACCTATATTTTCTTTGAGTCTGAAAGTCCCCGTTCAACCCCGTTAGTAAATGTGTTTTTCACATGGACACAAAGTAAGCCAATACTATTCATGAAGACGAATATTGAGAGGGAAAAAAAAGATTCGTTAAATTTAGTGAGGGGGGAGGGGAAAAAGTCAAAAATGGCGCCTTCACCTTTTGAGGGGAAAAAGTAAAACCCCTTTAAACCGACCCGTCCCCCCCCCCCCTAATGACCAGAGGGTCCCACCCCCGGGTGCTTGAGGCATATAAAGTCACCCCAGGGGAAATTTACGTGAGAGAGAGAGAGAGAGGGGGAAGAGAGAGAAGAGGAGAGGGGAAAGAGAGAGAGGAGGAGAGAGAGGAGAGAGAGAGAGAGAAAAGAGGAGAAAGAGAGAAGAGAAGAGAGAGGGGAGAGAGAGAGAAGAGGGGAAAAAAAAAGGAGTAAAGAAAGAAAATTAAAAAAGGGGAGAGGGAAAGGAGATAAAAATTTTTTTTTTTTCTGTTTATTTATATAATTCTTTGGGGGGGGTTTGGGTTTTTTTTTTTGTTTTATGGTTTTTGGATGTGGTGTGGGGGTGGTGTTGGGGTTCAGGGTGTGGGAGGAATTATGGGTGGAGACCCCCAGGCAATTTTGGTCAGGGGCTGAAATAAAAACTTAAAAGATAGAAATTCAGCGGGGCTTTTATTAAATTAAATATATTACTTTAAGAGAAAAAAGAAAGGAAGAAAAAAAAAAAGGAAAAAAAAAGTTTTTTAAATTAAAATTTTACCCTTTTACATGTTTTTTGCCTTAAATTTTTTCCTGTCCTGGGGTTTTTTTTATTTAAACTCCTTTTGCTGTCCCCGTATCTTCTTTATCATTTAATGTCTTTCTTGTTTGCCCGGGCCCCCCCAGTCAATTCCCCCCGCTTTTCCCCTTTGGGTTGGGCCCTTTTCGATAAACCCGACAAATTTAAAAACTTTTTCCCCGAAATCCCCCCCCGTTAAAGAACTAATCGGACCCCAATACGAACACGATGGAAAAGAAGTGCCCCGACAATGGAACAAAAACTTAAAAAAGGGGAAAAGGTTTTAATTTTTCCGAACCCCGAGAAACGATTTTGGGAAACCGGGGGGGAGCCCCCCAATAAACCCTAAAAAGGTGGGGCCAAAATTATGGGAAAATAAATTTTGCAGGCCGGCCCCCACGATTTCACGGGGCCCCTTTCCCCTTAAGAAGCCCTTTGAAAAACCCTTTTAAAAGTTTAAGGTTTAAGCAGAAGGGTTTAATTTCCCAAAAAAAAGGCAAAACCAACATTGGTTTAGTCCCCGGGTAAAACAACCCCTAGGCCACGGGGGCTCAAAAGAATTGTTTTTGAAAAACTCCTAAAAATTTTACATGAATTGGGGCCCCTTTAAGAGTTTTGAAAGGGGTTGCCCCAATCCCCAAAGGTAGAAGAAAGTGGGGACCTTTTTCCCCCTAAAAACCCCCGTTTGGGGCAAAGAGGGGGAAAAAAAACAAAAGTCCCCCCATATGGGTCCCTGTTTTAAAAATTTCCCCCATTTTTCATGAAAGGGGGGGACAAATTTTTTTTTTGGGAGAGTTATTTTTTGGATAAAGGTGTTTTTGGGTTTAAGCTCTAAGGGAGACACTGGAGGAGCCCCACGTCGGCCTGCCCCTTCAGACCTCTTTTTGAAGAGAAAACCAGCCCCCTACTTCAACGGGGGGGTTTACCTTTCGATAAGGACCAAATGAAAAAGCAGATGCAGCACGACAAAAGAAAAGAATCTTAAAATTCAATTTTCTAGGGCACGTTGTGTGGTGGAGAAGCATTTCGCATCATGTTAATGGGTTTATCATTTTTTGGGGGGGGGATTTTTTTTCCTTTGTTTTCTTATTATACAAAACATGTCTTACCCATATTTGAACATTATTCTTCACGAGACGATGGGCGACCCCCCACCATACCAACCCCGTCCCACACCCAGGGTCCAACGTGGTGCCCGACAACAAACACGGTGTAACGACAAACCACACTTAACGTCAGACACCGTAAACAGTCGGTCCACGACGTCTGTTTAAGGCTTTTAAAGGGGTAGAAACGAATTATGATGTAGTTTTTTTGGTGCACTCAATGCCGGTTTAGCCCTTACTGCAAAGTCAGCGACCGTGCGCGCGCTCAGCAGCGATGTATCGTCGAAGCTTCGCTACCACACCCTAACTCATCTTCTCACCCTGACTCATCTCATCAAATGCAATTATTTCCGACTATACTGTTTTTCCCAAAAAGGAAGCGATGCTGAATGGACAGACGTTAATAGTGTTTAATTTGGGAAATTTCTTACTGCGACCGGTAATCACCGGGTAATTAAAAGTTTCTCATACACTTTCTCTACACTTACTCATCATCTCTGTAGCTGAAGAGTGGTTGGAAGACGATTTTTTGGGGCGTGGGGAAACTATATAACGCAGGGGGGGGCTCGTCTCGCGAAAAAAAATTTGGGGCGGGTGGGAGCTTTTATCCTGCCGCCAGGTCTCGCAGAGCAGTCTACAATCACAATTTATTAAGTAGTTACAACATTTGCTAAAATCACTACAGTTAAATTTAATTTTCTATAACAAACAAAAGGAATTATATTTAGTTTAATCTCGTGATGGGGAAACTTACAGTGTAAAAATATTTTACCCTTAATCTTTTCCCTTTTTCCCTGTGGATAGGGGATTTTCTAGGTGGAAAAGAGAAAAACGGTGTTTTTTAGGGGGGTTTTTCCGCACTTATTATTTTCTAACAAAATTTTCTTTTTCCCAATTAATGGAAAAGTTTTGCTTTATAAATTGTTTAAATTTATAACACTTTATTATTCATATGATGAAATTTGCCAAAAAGGTAAGGTAAAAGTTAAAAGGGGGTTACTGATTTATTCCTATTCCCAGATTTAAATAAACTTACACTGAGAAGTGTTTCCTCATTTACTCCACTATGACTGCACTAAAATTGAAAATACGTACTGCATTTATACTACTGCTACTACTATACTGACTACAAATACAATGACAACCCCTCACAGGCTGGGCCAGCCAATCCTGGGGCTGTATTTCAGCTACCCTGAACCCGGGGACTTTATTTAAGGTTTTACCCAAGAGGCATCCGTGGGACCATTTAGTGGAGATAATTAAGTTTATAGCGTTTATAAATTTTTCTCACTTATGTGAGGATTAATGAGAAACCCAAAGGACGTAAAAGGGCCCAGCAGTTTAAAAAATTGTTTTCATTCGATTAGACGAAAAACCGGGTTTCAAAGGAGCTCAAAAATTTAATGCAGAGCACACCCATTTTCTCCCCGGAAGATTGGGAAGATTACGACTAATTCAGGGAAAATTTCCTGAGAGTTTCGGGTGGTGGAGAAAAAAAACCAAACCGTAGTAAAAAAGGGTTAAGTCATGGGGACTGACTAAATAATAACAAATTTGTCGTGGGCAAACGTATGGGATGGGTCTATCGGGGGCCAAATACTTTAAAACAGGGGGGTGATAAAAATTCAACGGGGGGCACATTCGTGTAATGGAACATAAATTAGTTTTTGGATAATATTTTCCAAAAAATTTTTGGAAAAGGGTTTTCTATATGCTACATGTCCAGGGGAAGGGGCGTCGTGCAGCTCTTTCTTTGCCCTTCCCTCCTAAAAGGGCGAGTTAGTGGATTTTCCCTAACAGGCCCTTTGACGGCAAGGGTTATGGGGTCAGAACACTTTTACGGGGTTTTTACACCCACAGTTGCTGGAGTAAATCCCCATATTTAAACCGGAAAATAAAACCTCCCAGCCCTTTTATGCAGTGGCCCCGCGGAGAGAGGGGAACATTTGTTTCCTACTGCAAAAGGTGGGTTTAACGGTAAAGAAAAAGCCCCCCGCAAAACGCGCAGAAATTTCGGAAGGCAAACGCCAGGGGGGTGATAATCAAAAATAAAAACGCCACCCACGGGTCCGAGGGGGTTCCCTCAACCAGGATTTAAAACTTTCCCTTTTTCCCTTCCCGGGGGGGGGGGACAGCAAACAAAAGCACAAAAAAGTAGGGAGGCCTACTACTGCGCGATTAAAGGTACGGGTAATCCCCGTTACCGACCCATGCTACCCGATAAAAGAAGCTCGCGGAAAAAATAGAAGCAAAAAGGGGGTTTTTGGGGAGAGGGAAGTGTCGGGGGAAAGGGAAAGCGGCCTCGTCGCACCAATTTCCCGGTTTAAATCAAAAACAAACCCCGAGGGGAGATTTTCCTCGCGCAGGGGACGGCGGTTTGCGATTTACAACAATATGTGGCTGCCTGCCAACAAACAAACATCATGGCAATAACCCCCCGAAGGTAAGCCATCAAAAAATTTTCCTTTGGGGTGGACACTGGAGCTACTTTTAAAAGTACTCTCTGAAGGGTGTAATTTGGGCCCAAAGAGGAAATGCACGTAATGGCCGGTGGCCGTTACGCCAAAGTGATTTTAATGTTTAAGGGGGTCCCCGGTTATCTTTAAAATAAAGGGAAACCCGTGATCTTACCTATTTTAACTGAACAAAGGGGGTTTCCCCCGGTTTTGTAGGAGTTCTAAAGTAGCATCCCAAATTTAAACTCCCGGGGGACGGGCTGTTGGGGTTTTGCTACGATGAAGCTAATCGGGAAATTTGGGGTAGATTTCCCCAAAATTAAAATTTTAAAAAACATTTTAAAAAGAAGCACTTTTTTTTTTTTTTTTTTTTTTTTTTTTTCATCACAAAGGAAAATGGCCCCAAAGGGCCCCAACCAAAAAAAGGGTAACACAAAGCCCGCTTAGTTGCCAGTCCCCCATAAAGAAGAAAAGTAAGAGAATGAAAATTAAAAAAAAGAGGGGTTTGGCCAATTTAGTTTCGGGAGGTGTTTTTGTTAATCTTCTTTTGAAAAAATTTAAGTATTTGGAAAATTGGGGAAAAAAAGAAACAGGGAAAGAGTTCCAGAGTTTACCAGGAAAGGAAAAGAAAGATAAAGGGTACTGATTAACTCTTGCATTAGGAAGATGGACAGTACAGGGATGAGAATGAGTAGAAAGTCTTGTGCAGCGAGGCCGCGGGAGTGGGGGAGGCATGCAGTTAGCAAGTTCAGAAGAGCAGTGAGCATGAAAATAAGGGTAGAAGAGAGCAAGAGAAGAAACATTGGGGCCCGGTGATTTAAAGATTGAAGGACAGTCAGTCAGAGGAGAGGAGTTGATGAGACGAAAAGCTTTTGACTAAAACCCTGTTTAGGAGAGCTGTATGAGTGGGATCCCCCAAACATGTGAGACATACTCCATACATGGGGGGAATAAGGCCCCTGTAGAGAGCAAGCGATTGGGAGGGAGAAAAAAAAAGGACGCAGACGCCAAGCACACTAACTTCTTAGAAGCTGTTTTAGCAAGAGATGAGATGTGAGATTTCCATTTTCAGATTTTTAGTAAAGGATAGCCCAAAGAATGTTCATTGTAGAAGAAGGAGACAGTTGAGTGTCATTGAAGAAGAGGAGGATAGCTATCTGGTAGGTTTTGCCCGAGTAGATAGGTGAAGAAATGGGTTTTTGAGGCATTGAACAAAACAAGGTTTGCTTTGCCCCAATCAAAAAATTATAGAAAGATCAGAAGTTAGGCGCTCGGTGGCATCTCTCGGGGAATCATTTAGTTCCTGGTTGAGTTGGAGTCTAATAAACGAGTTGAAAAATGAGGGTAGAATCATCAGCGTAGGAGGGATAGGGCTTGAGGTTAGACTTAGAAGATCATTAATAAATAATAGAAAGAGAAATGGGTGATAGGACAGAACCCTGGGGAACACCACTTTTGATAGATTTAGGAGAAGAACAAATGTCCGTCTACAGTAGCTGCAATAGAACGGTTTGAAAGAAAATTAAAATGAAGGTACAGAGAGAAGGATAGAAACCGAATGAGGGTATTTGGGAAAAATTAAAGATTTGTGCCAGACTCTATCAAAAGCTTTGTTTATGTCAAGGGCAACAGCAAAAGTTTCACCGAAACCCCTAAAGGAGGATGACCAAGATTCAGTTGGGAAAAAGCTAGAAGATCGCCAGTAGGTCGCCCTTTACGGAAACCGTACTGACGATCAGATAGAAGATTGTGAGCAGATAGATGCTTAAGAATCTTCTTATTAAGCATAGATTCAAAAACTTTAGAAAGGCAGGAAAGTCAAAGCTATAGGACGGTAGTTTGAAGGATTAGAAAGGTCACCCTTTAGGAACAGGTTGGATGTGAGCAAACTTCCAGCAAGAAGGAAAGGTGGAAGTAGATAGACAGAGACGAAAAGTTTGACCAGGCAAGGCGCAAGCACAGAAGCACAGTTTTTGAGAACAATAGGAGGGACCCCGTCAGGACCGTAAGCCTTCCGAGGAGCTAGGCCAGAAAGGGCAAAGAAAACATCATTCCGAAGGATCTTAATGACAGGCATAATATAGTCAGAGGGTGGAGGAGAAGGGGGAAAACAAGCCCTGCATCAAAAAGAGTGCAATTTTAGCAAATGTTTGAGCGAAGATTTCAGCTTTAGAAGTAGATGGGGACAGCTGTGGAGCCATCTGGGTGAAGCATGGGGAGGGTAAGATGAAGAAGAAAAATTGTTAGAGATGTTATTAGCTAGCTGCCAGAAGTCACGAGGGGAAATTTTGATTCAGAAAGATTTTGACATTTTCTATGAATGAAAGAGTTTTTGGTAAGTTGAAGTAAAGATTTGGCATGATTGCGGGCAGACATATAGAGGGCATAAGTTTCGGGAGATGGATGCTTACGGTTACCTTTTGTGAGCCACCTCTCTATCTCGGACAGCATGAGAACAAGCAGAGTTAAACCAAGGTTGAGGGGCTTTAGGATTAGAGAAAGTATGGGAATGTACCCCCTCCATGCCAGAGACTATGAACCTCATTTATGCGCTCTGCACAAAGAGATGGGTCTTTGACAGGAAGCAGTAATCATTCCATGGAAAAATCAGAGTAGTACTGCCTTAGGTCTTCCCACTTAGCTGAGTTGAAGTGCCAGAAGCCCCTCCGCTTAGGTGGGTCCCGAGACGGTACCGGAGCGATAGGACAGGTTACAAAAATAAGATTGTGATCGGAGGAACCCAACGGAGAGAATAGTTTCACAGAGAAAAGCAGAAGGGTTAGTAGTTAGGAAAAGATCAAGAATGTTTGGGCGTGTCTCCAAGGCGGCCCAGGAATACGGGTAGGGTGCTGCACCAGCTGCTCTAGGTCTTGGAGGATAGAAAAGTTGTGAGGCTTGTTCACCAGGTTGGTCAGTGAAAGAAGATGATAGCCAAAGCTGGTGGTGAACTTTGAAGCCCCCAAGAATAAAAAATTTCAGCTAAAGGAAAATGAGATGAGATGTGTTTCCACTTTTGATTTTAAGTAGTCGAAGAATTTTACATAGTCAGAGGAGTTAGGTGAGAGATATACAGCACAGATAAATTTTTAGTAAGAGAGTGACATTGAAGTCGAAGCCAGATGGTAGAAAATTCGGAAGATTCAAGGGCGTGGGCACGAGAGGAGTGATGTCATGCGCACATATACGCAACAGCCAGCTTTGGATTTAAAATTAGAATAGAGACAGTAAGAGGAGACAGAAAAAGGTCTGCTGTCAGTGCTCACAGCCAACTGAGTTTCGGTGAGGAAAGAAGAGGAGGTTTAGAGGAGGAGAGATGATGTTCGACAGAGAGAAAGTTAGATCTAAGGCCGCGAATGTTGCAGAAGTTTAAGGAGAGAAGGCTAGAAGAAGTATAAAGACCCCTCAGTTAAAGGCGATGGATTCCCCTATGTCTCTGACCCCCCTAAATGTCAAATCACTCACAGGGAAGAGAGGCGATAAGCGAGGGCCACCGACTGGTGTAGTTCCCTCAATTCATGTCTCTAACGCTCGCTTGAATCTTACAGCGGGTTGGAAACTTGTAAGGCCACGATTGTCGGGGACCACGAAATCCCCGACCCGTATGGCGGGCGTGTTCCAGTGGCGGTTCCTGATGCACCTATAGACAGTGAAGTATGTCTCGATGGCCCCAGTAAAGTAAAACGATTGGCCGTAGAGGCGACACTTAGAATAGAACTGTCAGCGCAGGACATGTCACATCAGCATTGGTTGTTAAACACACAGGTGGACCAGTGCGAGTTAAATATGGAGTTTTCCTTGGGTAAGGGTTGGTGTATGATCGAAAGGTGGTACCTGAACCATTGGATTTACCTACTGTTGTATTTGTATTGCTGCGGTGCAGAAGTCCCCCTTTGACATCGAGTAGGGTCTGGAAATCAATCCTCAGTTCGCTGTCAACGTCGTGGACAAACCAGATTTAAAGCACTCGCTCTTGGAACTTTTGGGTCAGTCCCGAGATGTCATTGCACCCCCCGGTGAAGCTCTTGGTGCTACCGATACAGCGGAGCATCACATTAAAAACTCAGTCCAGGGACCAAACCTGTCTACATTCCTGCTTACAGGCTACCTCATAGCCAACGGGCTGTGGTAGAAAACACATGTAGAGGAAATGTTGGAGCAAGGAGTTATTCAACACTCGTGCTCACCCTGGAACAGTCCTTGTCCTTGTCCCGAAGAAGGATGGAACTTTTCGCCAGTTATTGACTTCGGCGAGTGAATCAGGTCTCAGAAGATGACAGGTATCCGTTACCATCCTAAAAGATCTGCTCATGTCGTTAGGTCCGGATAATACGATTTTCAGTAGTTTGGACCTTTTGTCGGGGTACTGGCAGGTACCCAGGGCAGAACCTCCAGAGAGGTTACGGCGTCAGTACGCCGGGAGGTCACTACGAATGGCTTCGGATGCCGTTTGGCTTAAAAATCCGCGCCCCCTTACTTTTAGAGAATGATAAATACAATTTTTGCCGGTATGATAGGTAACTCCGTGTTCGGTACTTGGATGATATTATAATTGCTAGAAAAAGACCAGAGTCTCACTTAAAATTTTAGAGTCAGTTTTGCAGGGGACTGTTGTCAGTTTGGTCTCGAAGCCAATTTCACCAAGTGTGAATTTTTGAAAGCTAAGATTAGCTTCTTGGGCCATACTGTCGACCGGGAGGGACTCCAAAACCATGGACGAAAAAGTATTGGCCGTCAAAAAACTTTCTTCAACTCCAGAGTGTGAGAATGTTAGACCCTTTTTTGGGACTAGCGGGATTTTACCGCCCTTTATCAAAGATTTCCCCAGAATGGCTTTCCCCCCTAAGCCAGCTGTTAAGAAAAGATGTCTCATTTCACTGGGATGCTCCTCAGGAGCAAAGTTTCGAAGAGTTAAAACTTACACTCGTAAAACTCGTGTCTTGGCATTCCCAGATTTTTCAGCCCCATTTAAAGCTATGTACAGACGCTTCGGCTAAGGGACTTGAGGCAGTGACTAATGCAAAAAGATGAAAGAGGGAAGAACCGTGTAATCGCGTATGCGAGCAGAGTTCTTATCCCAGCGGAAGTAAATTTCCGTTACCGTAGAAAAACAGTAAAGTCGCCACTGCAGTGATGTCCCCAGGTGCCATATATACGAATTATAGCATCACTATGATTTTTTATGTGCCACTGAAGATGATACACAGTAGTTTATATCATGACTGTATAATTACTCTGTTTCAGTGTTGTTATGCTTTGTATCTGCAAGTATATACGGTTTCAAATTTTACTACGCGTTTTTTTTTCGGGCGACAACGACAGCGGTACGACACTCAGTAAATAAACACTAGATGGCGACTCTACTGTTGGTAGCAAATTTGTAGATATTTTTGTAATTTGTTCAATTTATAGCAATACAAAGGACACAGATGAAAGACACAAATGACACAGACTCTTCCAAATAACTCCTTCTAACTTTCCTGAAATCATGGTGTTTAAATGTAAGTTTTTAAATCCACCCCACGTCGTAAAAGAAAAAAAAAGTTGTCCTGGCAACTTAACTGTTATTTTACGGTACACAAACAAGAGACCCCTCGAGTTTAATTGGGTTCAAGCATTAAAGACGTTATTTTTGGCTATCCAAAACTGTTATACCCTCCATTCCGCCGTACTGAGTAATTAAAGGAAGAATGTTTTCCAGGGAGGCTTGAACGATGGTATCTGACGATTTCCCAAAAGCTTAACCCACCTTCAAATATTTGCCGGACGTGCAAATGTGGTAGGGACGCGTTATCGCGAAACGTTCCGGTGGTGGTGCGGTCCAGGGAAAAATCCCGCCGAATTTTTACTCTATGAATTGGGCGTTTGAAAAAAGTAAAACATGAAAATTTGGGGAAGGTCATCTATGCCTTAGAGTCTGGCGAAGAGACAGACCTCTGTGGAAATTATAAATTCCCAGAGATAATTAAGAATATTACTAAAATTAAATAGTAGTAACATAGGGCAATATAAATTATTGGGAAATTGATTGGGCTCGTATACCTTTTGAAAGGCCGAGTCTGGGGAGGGCAGCTGACTCGGGGGCACTTACACAAGACCACCGAAAACGAGAAATCATGCCCCCCTTTTCTCCATCCCCCATTTTAGAGACATCCATGGTGTTCGTGTAAATATTGTAAATTTGTATTCATGAGAGCATGGGTTACTAAACCCCAAAAATTCCCGTCCATGTGTCTGCTGTCCATCGAGAAATTTTGTTGCCTGCAATATCGTCTCCAATCTTTAACATCTAGACGTCACCAGTATATACACCCTTTGCAGGAGGTTGGCGGTTAACCCACACAGTTCTCCTAGCTTTTGAGATCTCAATATAAGTTTAGTTGGTGACTTAGTAGGACAGCACTACCACCAGGTTAAATATATTTAGTGGTAGTTAAATTAATTTCTATTGTCCCTTAATTTAATTCTCTTTTTTGTTGTGAGTTTTAATCAAGCACCCCCCGGTTTGTTTTATTAGGAGTGTAACAAACAAGTCATCCTACATTTATTCCACAACCTCACTTACCAGCATTATCAGTGAATTTTCTTACAATTTTCCTGTCGATTCGACAAGGACTGTGCCGAATTGGCCAAAGAAAAGGATCCGTGGAACAATAGTTTTTCCGACGTTTTCGTTTTCCCACGGTACTCAAAATTTTGCACGATGTGCCCATTGGCGGACATCCGGACGAATCGTACCTAGCAGCCCGAGGCGTGTGATTTTGGCCACGATGGTTGGGGGACATTTAAAAATATGCTGCCAGGTGTTTTATTTGTGCCCAAACAAAGGGGCGACTCCAAAGGGAACCGCTCCTAATGAATACCCCACCTGAGCAACCATGGACGTATTGCATAGATATCTACAGTTACCCAAGAGTCAACACGGCTCACAAATTTTTTGGTGTGTAGATCACTTTCAAGGTTGTAGTTCTTGCACGGTGAAGAATAAAATGGCGCGACTGTAGGGCCATGCCTTAATAACTCATCTTTTCTGCCCTATTCCACACAAGAGTATTGCTCAGGATAATGGCGCAGAGTTCCGTAATGCATTTCTACGGAGATTTGTACATGTACAATATTAGCAGACTTTCACGGTCGATACATCCAAGCCGAATGGCTGGGGGAGCGCGTTAACAGGAAGTCCTTGACGCGTTGGACCCGTTGTAAACAGTTTGCACTACAATTGGAAATGGTTTCCCTACCTGTCGGTTGCATAAATAGTTTAGGTTTCGAGTCCACGGGCAAGTTCCTCACTACATACTTTATGGTGCGGAATAAAAGGATCCATATGACCTATGGCCAAGCCCAATAACCCGTGTATAACATAGATAGCTATATGGATCAGCATTTGCATGTCTTTACTAATAAAACACAAAAAGGTCAAGGAAAGGCACAAGCCTTTCGTGCCGAGATGATGGGACAAAACATAAACCTGCGGTTCCATTCAATAAGAAAAGGCGATACCCAATGGTCAGGATCAAGTAGGAATTCCAGTTTGGGACCGAAATTCTTGGGCCGCGCATTGTTTTTGTGAGAAGCATGGCAATAAGTTTGAGTATTGGATCCACTTCTTCAAAACTGTCCAATAATCATAATGACAGGTTAAGAAGACCAAAGCCCCACGGGACCCGGGTTTTGCTGAAGTGCTACCTACTTCAGCACTTCCACTAACCCAATCACACTAACGCCAAGGAGGCTATAATACGGGCCCCGAGTCTAACTAATTTTCTTTAATCATGCAATGTGAAATGGGATGTATTGCAGTTTTATATTATAGATTCTTCGGAAGGATCGACTGACCTTCATGAAGCTACCTTTTTGCATGCCAACCATGGGGTTTTAGGTTCCTTCCTTTGCATGCCCAAACCAAGCGAGACCTTGTCAAGCTTCGGGGGGTGTTTCAGTTCATATTTGAGACAGCTATGGGTGAGCATGTCCGAGACTTGCAGGAAACTATAAAGATGGTTTCATATTGAGGCTAACTTAAGGTTTATTAGCATTAACAGTAAAGGTTGAACATTCTTGAACATTATCTCGACACTTTTTAATATTTTGCCTTTACCTATTTAAAGGCCAATTTGTTATGGATGCTGAACAGTGCGATGGTTTCGTTTAGATGTCTCAAGTGATTTTAATTCTGTGACCATTCAAACCATTTGACCTATAAGCTTTCCTAGTTTTTTGAATCCTCATTTTACTGGGTCGTTTCCAATATTGTTCGTTAGCCAAACATTGGTAGATCCAGTAGTGGGAGAGTAAACCGCGAGGTTTTTTTTTTTTACTGAGGAGGATTTCTTACATCACGGATATGGTAAGATGAATTAAATTTTCAACCCTTGTTCAGGGCCCGTGCTGCTATCAGCACTACTACCGGTCTTGTAAGGAACGCTTTCATGGATTGTATTGTAGTGCATGTCCCTTTAAGTTTATAGAGATTTTTGAGACTTATCGGGTGGAATCTTTTCAATTTTTATTAATCAGACTTTTATAACACAGGCTTACTTCATCATAGTTTTAGTGGCTGACGATCTGCCTATGCATCTGGCCGACTAGGGATCTATTACCGCCCTTTACTATTTGTTTTTCCTCAATTTTTTTAAGGTGGCATATGTGAATTTGACATTTGTTAAAGGTTTGTCCCGCATGAAAAATTTAATCCGTTTCATGGGTATCAATAATGTCTTATGAGCGGGAAAATATGTGACCCGTCGTTTTCCCTTTCGGAACTTCTATCAACGGGTTTTGGTCACTATGTAAGTGTTGGTTTTTGTTTTAAAACCCGGAAAAATCCCACGGGGGGGTTTTTTTTGTCAAATCTCTTCAGAGTCAGATTCTCTAGAATATCTTTTATTGTAATGCCTTCTGACGGTGCCCGTATACGCGCTTGGAGGAAAGCCTCTCTGATTACCTAAACCCATTGTTTTCCACCCCGTGTACATAGCTACTTGTTGTGGTCAAGCGGGGGCTATCACGTTAGACAAGATCTTTTACGTGGAAAAGTTCAATCTTCACAGGTCTTTTTCGGTATAGCATTTATAAAATGGTTAGAAAATTTTCTAGCCGCGTTGCGCGCCAGTGCTGACGAGCGATGTTAGGCATTTAAAAGGGTTTGTAGAACGTATTATGTATGTTGTATGGGGGTGGCAACACCAGTTGGCCGGGTACACCCAGTTACTGCCCGAAAACAGCAAAAGGAGAAGCCGCAAGGTTGGAGAGAGAAAGTCAGTAGCTATTAAGCCCAAACTCTATAAATAAAAAGGTAACATAATAGAGTTTAAAAGAGTAGTTTATATTTAGTATTCTAGGTAGTAACATACTGTCATTACTATAGATTAATAGTGGAAGGGAGAGGTATAGTAGATAAATAAAAAAGGAATTGCCAATTGCTTGGCAGGGGCACAGAGGGCCCCCTCGCCGGGGACCCAAAAGAGGGGCTGAGCTAGGGAAAATGAACGGAGATTTGTCGAGGGATTCTCATTACATATTTTGTCAAGGTATAGTTAAACTTAATTGTACGAACTACTCAACCCTAAGGTCTCCTTTTACATTTCACGCACCACAATATCCCCACGAAACAGATGGGTTGGACGGTGTTACTGGACTTTACTCATTTAATTCCGGTGAGTACCTGGTGAGTAGAACTACTCGCGTAAAAGGGATATCCCGACAACTATACAAATACCACACACACACAACACACACACACACACCCCAAACACACACACACACACAAAAAACCCCACACAACACAACAATCAGATAGACGGGCAGAAAACAGAAGGATAGGTAAGGAAGAATACGAAGGGAAAGTTAAGTAAAGTTGTCTGGAAAAGAGAAAATGAGGACTAGAAAGAAGTGGGTGGAAGGAGGAGGAGGAGGAGCAGGAGTACATAGAAGCAAAAAGGAAGAACAGACAGCAACAGCCTTACTGGGCTAAACGAGGCTGCCTGTGTGACTATTTTCTATCACTATACCACGATATGAAGAGGAAAGGGAGGAGGAGAAGGAGGAGGGGGGGGAGTATTTTGATTTACATAGGATTACGTAGGGAAAACAGACACTAGGCACCTGTCGATATATAACGAGACTTTCTGCTGAACTGAACTACGTAATAATATCTCAAACAACATGTAAGAGCACAGGACTGCACATAACAAGGAGGAGGTGGACTGGCCGAGGAAAACAAAAAAAGAGCGGAGGAGAAGGACGACGACGATGACGAAATATACTCTATAAGTTGCCAAGATAAGGGATTTTGTGTGAATAGAAGGAAGCAGTCGCCATATCGCGATGACACTGAAGTATAGTCGGGGGAAGTCATACTCCCTCATCCATGCAGCATAGATGCTTTGGTCACCTCAAGGACCATGAAATACTGCTTGATCGTCCAACTTCCTTCCACCTTCCTCCCTATCCTTCCTTTCTTCCTCCCACGCTCCCTTCTTTCCTCAGACCAGCTTCCTCCTTCCTCTCTCTAACTATCTCTCTATTTTCCTCCCTCAGACCTTCCTCTTCCAATTCATCTTTCCCCCTCCCTCCCTCTCCGACCATCTCCCTCCCTCTCCGACCATCTCCCTCCCTCTCGACCATCTCCCTCCCTCTCCGACCATCTCCCTCCCTCCACCCTCCGACCATCTCCCTCCCTCCCACCCTCCGATCATCTCCTTCTCTTCTTCTCTTCGACCATCATCCTTCATTCCTGCGACTCCATAAACGTGACTCACCACCCAATATCATCGACTCAACAAACTTTTGTGTACCCATTGTGGACTCACAGGCCATTACAACGACTCACCATGACTCATCAACGTGATTTGACTCAGTGTAGCTTAAAAGTTTTCTCGGTGATCCAATGTCACCCCCCAAACGCCAACCATGCCCCAGCCTGCCCATTAGTCAGTAACTGGTGTGTCAAGGACGTGCTACCTGCCTTCGGACTCAGGCCGTGAATGGTGTTTGAAGTGTTGGACCACCATTCAGGCAAGACAAAAGCTATTAATGAACGACAGAGAAAGAGGGAGCGAGAGGGGGGGAGGGGGGGGGGGGGGGGGGGGGGGGGGGGGGGGGGGTGGGGGGGGGGGGGGGAGAGAGAGAGAGAGAGGAGAGAGAGAGACAAAAAAAAAGAGAGAGAGAGAGAAGAGAGAGAGAGAGAGAGAGCGATACGTACACACAGCTTTTCCCGAACAATGTTACTTGAAATATTCTCATCGTTCTGTGGTAATCAAAGGAGCTCGTACTCCCGTTTTGTATAACAAAACCAAACGCTCCTTTATCCTCAGTATAAAACCCAACAGAAGCATTCCCACACACAATATTGTAAAAGCACAGAGAATGGAAATGTAAGCTTTGTGTCACAATTAAGTTACACTTCTGCAGCATTAAGCGTAAAGCTATTGTTATGATCCTATACGGCCTTTTCTTATACCATACCAGCACACGTCTTTAAGAAATTGATCTGTGTTAAGGTTGGGTTGCCAGGGATACCAACACACTCTATGATATCAAAACAACTGTGATACATATTACAGTTTTTTTGCGTGATAATTATTTATATATATAATCGTGCGCGCCACCGAAAAGGGAAATGTTTCAACGTATGATGCACCTTTTATAACAAAATAATGTAGAATATCAACACTTACAATTGGTCAGTTAGTATTTCGTTGCGTAGCCCTTCCTCTTGATGACCCTTTGAAGGCGAACGTGTACTCCCGTGGTAACGTCCGGTAAGATTTTGAGGAACTCTGGCTTAATTCTTCCCAACCTTCGAAGCTCCATTAACGCCTTGGGAGTGTTAGAGGTGTCACGTGAGCGGAGTTTGCCTTTAAATGATGGCCCAAAGATTTTCTATGGGTGATATATCGGGAGAAATTTACCTGCCATCATCTATTCTCCATCTTGCATTCATCAATCCACTGTATCACATCTCGAGCTGTGTGGAAGATTCTCCATCCTGTTTGAAATCTGTGCCTGTGTTCTTTTCAAAGCAGGCCTCCAGGTGGTATTTAAAAGATCAAATACACCACTTTGTTAACAGTTGTGTTTCTTTGGGAAATTAACTAAGTTCCAATAACCATGAAAGTAAAGCACCCGCACCATTAAACTGGGAGGGTTGTTTTGTGGTCTTCTCGTGTAGTAGCGAGGCTCGGTGGGGTCTGGCTGGGGCGACCGGTACACTTTTGCTTGTCCTCCTCCACTCACACAAGAATGTGCTTTCGTCACTCCAAGCACTGCCCGCCACTTGTCGAGAGGCAAATCTCTGTATTTCTTTGCAAAGTGAGCCTTTTCTTCCTTTGGCGGCATTTATCAGTGGCTTATTCCGCGCCCGGTAACACCTGTACCAAGGTCACGTTTCAAAGTTTCCTGTACAGTACGAAGCGCACATTACCAGAAGGAGTATGATTTTCCTCCTTCAGTTCTCTGCTCGTAAGGGCTAGGAAAAAACATGGCATCAAGCTGTCGCCTTAACGCTCCTGTGGTTCTGTTACACTTTTTGTTTGTTTCCCAGGTTGTTTTTTTGGGAGCGGGAGATTCACCTCTCAGCCAGGCCTTAAATCGGCGGATCAAATTTTGCACTCTCCTACGCTTTAGTCCCTTTAGCTTGCAAATTTCCTTATTAATTGAATCCCACCTTGTAAAGATCATGATTGCTTGAATCGTTGTGCCATCCGTATGTTTTCCACCCATTATGTAATCCATGCAAAACAGGCAAAAACACGGGATGTAGGTGAACGCTGCGCTGCGGCTATAAGTTCAAATCATGCAAACTGTCAACCCGCCTATGGAGGGGGAGAGGGAGGAAAACCCTCCCTCCCACACAACCGGTGGAGTGTGCAAGATGATGTACGTCGCTATCAGACATACGATTCCATGCCTTCTGCATTTTTTTATAGCTTGGGAAGCAACTTTAAATCTGCGCGTAATCTCGATGAACGGATTCTGGCGTAAAGATCATCCTCGCAAGCCTGTATTTCGTTGCCCTAGAAATGTTGGGGTGTAAAATTGTATTAGAAAAACAAATGGTTGTGATTCTTAATTCATGCTGTGATGCTTTTTATGCTTATTGACTCAGACTAACAGCGTTCGTGTCAAAAAATATATATACATCCTATAGTACTTATAAGTGAATATACATATGTTTGCATTCTATGTTTGTTAGTGTAAGATCTTGCATTTGGTTTATGATGAAATCGGGAAATATGCTCTAGGGTCGCAGGAAACACATCGGTCGGCAGAGGCGATAAGGCAAGAGTGATTAGCATCTCAGTGGGCGTTCTCTGAACGTCATCAGAGTCTCGAGTCCTCGGTGTACCCGAGTTGACCCCCGTGAGAAGCAAAATACACTTAATAATACACTTTTAAAACATTACACAGTTTTCGTAAGGGGGAATCTACTGCGATCTTCTAGTTTATCAACTAGATCATTGGTCATCTCCTTTGGGGTTGGCAGTGAAACTATTGGCTGTTCAAAAAAAAATCTATGACGATCAGAAGCTTTTGTAGAGATGGCACAAATCTTTAATTTCCACGCGACCCGCATTCGGTTCTATCCTTCTCTTCTGCACCTTCATATTAAGTTTATTTTCAACCTTTCTAATTTGTGCAGCTACTGTAGACGGTCATTGTTCTTTTCCTAAGTCTTCATAGTGGTTTCTCATGGTTCTGTCCTACTCACCCACTCTCTTTTCTAGTTTCATTAATGATCTTCTAATTTTAACTCAAGCCTATCCAACTCCCTACGCGGATGATTCTTATCCTGCATTTTCAACGACGTTCATTAGCAGCCATTGAAATAGACCTTGGCATGCCTAACTTCGTGTCTTTCTATCATTCCTTTCTGACTGGGGCAAGGCAAACCTGTTTTGTTCAATGCCTCAAAAATCCAATTGCGTGCCCTAATCTACTCGACAAACATACCTGATTAACTATCCCCTCTTCTTCAATGACACTCAATGGTTTTCCCTCATCTACAATGAACATGTTTCGACTATACTTTACTAAAATCTGAACTGGAAATCTCACATCTCATATTTTTCTTCTAAAACAGCTTTCTAAGATTTATGTGTCCCATTGGCGTCTGGTCCATGGTTTTTCTCCGCTCAGCTGCTTGGCTCTGTACAGAGGGCCTTATCCTTCCGCCCCATCTTGGAGTATATCTCACATTTTGAGGGGAGGCCACTCATACGTTCTCCTAAACAGGGTTTGATTCAAAAGCTTTTCGTTTCATCAACTGCCTCCTTTGACTTACGGTCTTCAATCTTTAAATCACCGCTGCAATTTTTAACTTCTTTTTCTATTTCCTACCGTTATCTTCATGCTCAACTGCTCTTTTGAACTTGCTAACTGCATGCTCCCCCCCTCCGCGGCCTATCGCTGCACAAGACTTTCTACTCATTCTCATCCCTATTCTGTCCATCTTCCTAATGCAAGATTTATAGTATATTTTAATCTTCATCCCTTTCCTGTAAACTCTGGAACTCTCTTCCTGGTTTCTAGTTGTCCCACCTTTCCTATTAACTTAAGTTCTTTTTCAAGAGAAGAGAGACGACACCTCCCGAACTATATTGGCCCACCCCCTTTCTTTATTTTTACTGTCTTCTTGATAGGGACTGGAAACTAAGGCGGGCCTTGGTTGATACCTTTTTTTGTGTCCTTGGCCAGTCTTTGTGATGTAAGAATTAAGAGCCAGGGAAATCGGAAAACTATGATAAACCAGGGTTATGATGTCGCTAGAACAAAATTAAAAGCTGATAAGAATGAAAATTGGAGGTATTAATATAACGCTGAATTAGGGAGAATGTTATTAAATGAAGAAATAATTGTATAGAGTGGCTAAATAGGCTTTAAATGAGGAGACACGTTAATTGTTATCCCAAAACATAAAAATTGTAGCCTTAACGTCTAGCACACTCTCTTCCAGCCGCGGGGCTTGGGGTGTAGCAAGTTAACTGTAGTCTAGGTGTAAAAATGTCAAAGCCCTATCCACTCTACGCTGATGATTCTATGTACCCTGCAATTTTTTCAACGTCCATTCATCAGACGTCCAACTCGAAAAGAACTAAGGCGATTCACGGCGAAATGCCACCGAGCGCCTAACTTCTGATCTTCTATAAATTTCTGATTGGGGGCAAAAAGCAAACCTTGTTTTTGTTCATGCCTCAACAAACCCAATTTTCTTACCTAATACTCGACAAAACCTACCAAATAACTAGCTCCTCTTTTTTATGACACTCAACTATCTCCTTCTACGATGACATTCTTGGACTGTCCTTTACTAAAATCATGAACTGGAATTTCATATCTCATCCTCTTCTAAATGTCCTCAACTTAGGGTTTCACCCACCACTACATTGCAAAGAACCAAAATAACTTTAATGTAGGGGATTGGTCTGTGTTAAATAACATTAAAATCCCACTTAATTGATGTTTAGTACATATTTTTTTGCATTCTCAAATATTATACAGTTAGGGCCCGGCGCATTAGGACAACAGCCTAGAAAAAGTACATATAATTACTATAAATCTGTAACTAACGACACAAATTGTTGAATTGCTGATGTGGGTATTACCGTTTCTCCCTTGATAGGAGGGAAACGTTGTGAATTTTCGGTTGATAAATAATCACTAGTACCATGATAGGCCTACCCGTCCATTGACCTCTAATGTACCACAGTTTCTAACTTCATTTGAATGTGTTTTGGTCCATTCTGCTGAAAAAAAATCTCCAACCTCATGAGACAGGACATACAGAGATACTCATTGACCTCAAAATATCGGAGGACAGCCAGGTTTCAAAACAACTGATCAAGTTATCACCCATACCACTTGAGACTTGGGAACCTGACGTTCAGACCATAGTTTTTTGTCCCAGTTTGTCCCCTCAACTACTGGTGTCATACATCTCACTCATTCCGTCCCTTCACCATCTCCTGCCCGTCAGGGTGGAAGGTTTGGTAATAGACGTGACTCGCAATGTGCGCGTCCTGTGCATTCGTCAGCGGTCGAGTCCGCCTAGTTCGTGCTGCCGTGGCGGGCTTTGTATGGTCATAACCTTGTAGTTGGTACTTGCAAATGTCTAGTAGGATGAAACTCTTATCTTATCTTATACCATCTCCTACAGCTGACACACAGGCCTCCTGTGCTGCACTCTCCGCATGCGTAGTGCATGGTAACCCCGCATTTTTTGCTCCACAGTGATTTGGTGCTGCATCAGTCTTGCACTGGCATCTGGACAACTCCAGTAGTTCCTTGGGTCAATTTCTGACTAGTTTGAACTGTACATTCGCCTGTCACCTATTTTCAACCCCACTCATCAGCTACCCAGCTGTACTTCCTTTCCATGCTTTGTTTTGGACCTGATGATATACACGGTGACTGTGGTAATTTGCGGCTGCTGAAGTCGTGTGAAACTTTTAGGTTGGGGACTGCATTTTTACTTGTCTTCAACCAGCATCAACCATCCTCATCAGTCACTCATCTTGGTATTTGCCTTGGACACCGCTGATAGCTTTTTCTCTACCAGCAGCAAGCAATCTCACTCTGTGTGTGCATCCTGTTCTGTTTAAGAACAACTTGCCTGATGGATGAATGTCTCATTTTGTCTGGATCAGCTTCAATCCTACAGCTTATCATAACCAAACACTCTCGAAGTGTGTCGCAGCTAACATGGCAATGGACAAACAGCAGTCTCGACGCACTTTGTTCTCCCAGCTCCGATCTTGCCTTATATAATAATATAATATAATAATAATAAGAATAATAATAATCATTTTACTCTCGCCACGAGGCATCACAGACAAAAATAAAGGAACAAGAACAAGCCAAGGATTTCTTAAATACTAGAGCAAAACAAAACAAGAACATGTATAGGATACATTCAGGGGAACCATAGTAATCAAGTACATAGAATAACATACATGGACACAAATAGACTGTGCTACCCACATTCTGCACAAACAGCAGACCCAGCCCCCGCTGTTGTTAGGTTCCACATACATAGCCGAGCTCTGCCTGACAGAGGTGATTGATGGATTCTTGAGAGCTTCCACCCTACTCCTTAAGCTGAACACGGATTGTCGACGGATCACATTCCAGATTGTTCACCCCCGTTCCTAGTGAAGCCCAGGACGAGCTGCCACAAACCCTGGGCAAGCCCCAGAAGCCTCTAAAGGATGTCAGTCCTAAGTGTGACAGACCTTAAGGTGGTTTCAGAGTGCCACTTTGGACCGCGTTCGCACAGTGCGTTGCACTGCCTCCTTAATAACTCCATCTTCCACCTCTCTGCTACAGTAGGAAAATTTCCTCTGTAGAGTATGGATGCCCCTGTACCTTTGGCTGTTGTTCGGACTTGGCCTCTGGATGGAAGTAGAATCTCCTGTGGTTCCTATGGCATGATGGCACAATAGTATCATAAGGTCAGTGTCATCTCAAACAACGATAGTTTCACATGGCTCAGCAACCTTCGAGCATGGAAACAATAACTACTGGTCAGGCATCGCCATCTACATGTTAAACGTACACAACCTGATCTCTCTTGGTACTACCCAGGCCTGTTAAAGAAACGTCTGTTTGTTGTTTTTTGCTGGCCAAGAGTCATCTTTCTTCCGTTTGGAGTTTGCATAACCCGGGGACACATGGACATCTCTGACTCCTCTACTACTTGCCGTCCTGTTCTCTGAATTGGGTACATCCTTTGGCGCTGGTCCACCGCATACCGTCAAAGCAATGACGGGTTGTTTGTATTTCCGCTTTACGTATTGCCTCCATATCTCTGACAGATGGCATCCTATTTCTCTCCATTCCCCCAAATTATCCTATGTAGCAACGCGCCTGCCGTCGATGACAATGTTTATATGGCTAGATTCCGAGTTCCTCTTGCTCTTTATCAGCAGATCGTAGGTGTTAATTCCCAAATGCATTTGCCAGCGCTGCTTTTTGGCCTTCAAGAGACCGACACAGGAACAATTGGGCCGTCTTCGAAAAGAGCTGGAGGGAATCTACACAGTTCATAACAACACGCCTCATTGAGTTTGGTCTTTGTGCGTACCAATAATAACCAGCCTTTGGCATAAGCGTTGTGGTCAATATGCCGTCATCCCCATCATCTTGACTATTGACTTGGACTCTCCATAGTTAACTGCTCTATCTTTCTTCCGATATTTGTAGTTGCAAACCTATTTCCCACACATCCCTCCAAAATGCTCGCCCACCTACTTTCGCCATGAGTCACCTTCACATTCTCTGCTACAAGTACACCCGTCACCAGATTTCCTCAGACCACCTTCTTTCTCGATTCTCCGAACGGTTCCCCTCCTATCTGGAAGAATTCAATCAGTTTGTTCACATCAGCAGAATCCTCTTCAGAGGGGCTGTGGACAATCTTTGGGGTTTCACTACTGAAAATGCTACTTTGGGGTAAGGTCCTGCATAGTTGGGGCCCTTTTCTGCACCCCCGGACTGGACATGCACCACACATTCCTTTTTTTTCTGTCAATCCGCGCCTCTGGTAGGATCCCCTGCTTTTTTTGAGGTTTCTCATTAGGACCTTTCTATACTAGGTGGGGGGACAACCCACCCCAAAATTGAAAGACCTTCGAACAACTAAAAGTCCTTTTAATTATTGAAAAGCCCCTTTTCTGGTCTCGAGGTCAGACTTTTTGCAAGTGATTGACAATAACTTTGTGTACAAGCTGTGTCCCAAAGCGCAAGGTATGGAAACATCTTCTTCATTGCTTCAAGATGGGATCCAATCCCTTTCCTTTCTGATCGTAGAAACTTTCAAATGATGTCAAGCATCATCAGTACACTTCCACAGCTGAAAAGTTTTCCCTTCTTTTTTGGGGTTGGGTCACTTTGGAAAATAAAGGGTTTGTATTTCTTCAGTGTTGGGGGGACGATTCAACCTCCGCATGAATATCATCCTGAAACAGTTGATCGAGCACCCTTCGAACGTCCTGCAGGATGTCTGGACATGTCCCCCCCTGATCCGTATCAGCTGATTCCTCGCTTGATCACATCACTGATTCCCCCCCCTGTGAACCATCTGTGAATGATGGAGGGGCCCCCTCGCCAATTCCTGTCATCCCCCACTTTCATCCTCGGTTTCTAGATTTACCATGGAAAGGGAGTTTGAAGTCATTTGAAGCAAGTGAATCTGCAGTAGGATTGATAAAAGGCAGTATTCCCAAAAGGAAATGTCCTCTCAAACCCCCTTCAACATTTTTACCACTTATGATGTGAGTGACAGTTTTGCTGGAAAACCTTGTTCCAAGTTTCCTTCATCCAATCCTTCACCAATAACAAAATGCACCCCAAGTAGCTATGGCGGGGAAGCCTCCGAGTCGCAGTATAATTGTTTGGGGGAGTGGACTTCCTTCCCCTCTTTTTCCGGGATGGTAGTAGCCTTCCCCCCAATGGCTGATCAAAGTGATCACTGGAGAAAACATCATAACGATTAAAATGCTCGAACCAAAAAACAAAGTGAAAATTTGCCGTCAGATCTGGGGGACCATGTTAATCTTTGGCAAAAACCTTACCGATTATCACCAGGATGTTCCTTTGGAGACTATTGCATGAAACCTGACCACCTGGTCTCTCTGGTTTGACTGGAAAGGTTGTTCCCCCCAACGATCCACATGGCCGTTCCCTCTTGTGACTTACCCCAGATACAGGATTTTCCTTTTACTCGAGTTTATTCTTCCTTCGTTGGGCCACATAGTTCGAATATCAATCTTTCAGCCTGGGATATACACTTGCAGTCACGTTACCGTCTTATTATAATGTGTTTTTAAAACCTTTGGAGTAATTTTGGGCAATTATCCCCTGCCGTAAAAACTTCCCACTACCACTAGGTTTGCACATTGGGGTCCACGTTATCTGCAGCATAGTAATAAAAATTCCTGGTTATAACCTGGAATTCCGTCCACTCTAGTAGCAGCACCTTTTATACTTCGAATTTTCTATAGCTACTGCAAAAGCCATGCTATAAATTTACAGAAAAACAGAAAAAAAAAAAAAAAAAAGTGTGAGTCATTGCACACCTGGGGGCCTAACGCAATGGGGATATAAAAACCTGGGCCAGTTGCCTGCATTACTGCTTGCCCAATAAAGGGAAAAATTTTAAGACTTGAGATCTTTGTCCGTTCCGACCAAAAGGCCAGTCCAAAAAAATGTTGCAAAGAGTTTGGGCAAGAATGCAAAATATTTTCCAGAAACTTTTCAAGGGAGGTAGGGAAAAAGTCCTTGTTTTGAACTACTGTTTTATGTCAGTCTTTACCATTTTGCCGTTTGTCCGATCAACCGAATTTTTCAGCCTCAGTATCAAAGTTTTGGGTTTTGACTAAAAAGCACTGATAATGAAGCAGCTTGGGGTCGAAATTCATGTTTTCTTCCATTGATCTCGGTGAGACAATTTTGTTTCCAAAATGTTCTTTGAGTTTCTCCTTCTTTTGCTTTTTCCTATGGCCCTCTCGTTTCTTGGGACATTGGCCTTTTGGTGAAATAGATCTTAATAGGGGGTAGATCTTATCTTCCCTTTAAAGGTTGTCAACCATTTAAAGAAAGCCTTTCTTCCTTTCGCAGCAATGGGCCCCCAAACCCTTCCTTCTCTTGGAGAATTGGCAGTGTCATTCGAAAGCTTCGGGGACTTTTTTCTGTTCAAAAGTTCACTTTAAAAGACTATATACCTAGCATGGGCAGCATGTAATCTTGGTCAAAATTTTTGGACAGCACTTTTTCTCCCATTCATCTAATTTTCTTGCATTTTTCCTAACAGTGTCCTGAAAGTCGAAGGTCGGCGGCAAGGACATTATCCTTCTGCCGCCCCTTGGTATCGGCCCCATTTCCACGAACAAAAGTGACCTTGAAAAACTAGTTTTGGGGATCATTGACGGAGACTAAGACGTCTGCACTGAGGAGAACTTTTTTGTCTCCACCTTTCCTGTTGTGTCTTTTGGGCACTTTGTATGCCCTCTGTCCGGCACGGACCGTACAGGGTCATGGGCCCCGCACTAGCAATCCCTTCAAAACCCCTTTCTCGTCAGCGTCACACCGGGATTTTAATAGGGGTTCACTCAAAAGACTACTAGCCATACCAGGCCTGAAAAAAAAGTAGTGTAAAAACCCTTTTTATCACAAACCCTATTACATAATAAACATATAGGAAGTGGCCAAAATATACTGTCCTTCGAAATCATGGTTTCTGAAAGATTAGCTATGAAACATAAATGGTCCCAAAATTTTAGTTTCCCTACTGTAAAATTCCCCCGAGTTGCGTCTTTATGTATCCGGGAAAAACTGGCTCGAGATATACAATTTAATGGTAAATTGTATTTTCCAAAATTAAAAGCATGTCCAATATTTAGACAATGGGGGATTTTTTATTTTATTTCTAACTCCTCTGTCCACTAAAAAAAAACGGGGTTTTCTTTTTCTTTTTAAATTATGACGGGTTGGCCCAAAATTTTTGCCCCAGAAAGACTAGACTATTCCCGCATTGTTTAGTGGGCCCATGCTCAGTGGTAAGTTTGCTGTTTTCTATGCAAAACACTTGTGTTCGAATCCCCACACCAAATCAGTTATCTTTACCAACCCGGACCCCGCCACCCCCCCATGGAGAGGCGGTCCATGGATCTGCCTTTAAATTTTTTTTGTTGCCTTAAATTTAAGAATTTAATTTTTTTATTTGTATTTGTAATGCGTTTGTGTTTCCTTTTTCAAATAAAAAATTAAATTAAAAATTAAAAAAAACGTGTGTTTAGCTTACCTTTTGTCGTTTTTAAAATTAGGAGTTTAAAAATATTTCTGTTTTGGTGCAGGGGGTGGGTTTGGGAAAAGCGCGCACGGGGCTGGGGGCGACAGGTAAATAACATTTATAGTAAAAATAAGGAAAAACGGAAATAGGTAAAATACTGCATTCCTTGAAAAAAAAAATGAAAAATAACCCCTTTAAAACCATAATGAGAGAAAGAAAAACGATGCAAGGGTAAAAATTTACAAAAAAATTCCCGTTGTTCCTCACCGCCTTTCAGTCCCATTTCACAACACATAGATTTTAAGAAAAAAAATAAAAAGAGCATTCATAATTCAAAGTTAGTGATCGCGACAGATATTTATCACTCTTAGTTTAATCCGTGAATATTTTTGTTGTTGTGTTGTCTGTATTTCCTCTAACAGCAGCCTTTCCCATGCCTGCCTACACCGCTCGCCGCCCCCCTTATATAGCGACCACAAAAACGGTTTTTTTTCTTTTTTTTTAGTAAGACGAGCGGACACCCAATAAAAAACTAGTTTTGGGTTTTTTCCGTGCTTTCTAGCTTTTTATTTTACTCATCATGCCCGAAGTAACGTAAAGACTTTTAAAGGGCCGGAAAGACTCAAAACAGGGAAAAAATTTCCCATTTTATTGAAGGACAGTGGGGGTGGTGGTGGTGGGGGTGAAGGTTCAAAAAACCCCCACACCTGTTAAATAAAACCCCCAAACGGGGGGCCCCAAAGCTTTGGGATGGGCTGTGAAGAGCCATTAAAAATTAGAAAAAAAACTATTATCATTTAGAAACACAGAGGATGAGATGAGGGGTAGCATCTCAAGAAAAAAAGTTTTGAAACTTATGAAGTGTATGGGCGTGTGATGATTGTGGGTAAACCACTCTGCACAAAAGATACAGAATTTTTTGTATTTTTGGTCGTGAAAATGCAGTGAGTGTGAGAAGATTATTGAAAGGCCCCTGAACATGCCCTCTGATGAAAATGATGACGAAGAAGATGCAACAGACACCAAATGATCCCCTATATTATATTCATATGTAATATTTCAGATTTCTACCTTATTTATAAAAACTGAAACATTTTCCCTTTCTAAAGAGAGGGAAAAAAGGGGACCGGGTTGAAAAACTTTGAGCAAAAAATATCGAAAATAACTAAAAAGAATTTTTAAAAAAATCTCCAAAATTTTAGGCGGTGTTTCGGGAAAAAAAAGTATTTTCTTTTACTTCAAAGCAACAAAACTCATTTATTTTTTCATAATAAATCAATTCTGTTAAAAAAACTTTGACCCAAAAAAAACACTACTCTAAAAATCTTTCAAAAAAAATTTCTTTTTGGGGAAAGAGTAAGAGATTTTGTGTCCATTTTATCTTTTTAACCTACAAAATTTTAGCTTTTTCAAAAAATGCTTTTTTTCAGACATGAAAGTTTATTTTTAAATCTGTCTAAAAAGTTTGCATATATAAAAAATATAAAACTCATAAATTTCATAAAATTTGAAACTTAGTGTATCATCATTAATTCTGTATTTGTCTGTATTTTGGGGTCATTAATATTGGTGGTTACTGTTTTGTTAGACTACCTAAAAAATATTGTTACTTTTTTTCCAAGTTACGAAGTTTGTATCCCCCCGTCAATTTTTGAGGAATGGAATGTTTTCTCGTTCCCTTCAGAGCGTTCCCCTGTCAGTCGCTCCCTGTAAATGAAAGGTGAGGTAAAACCATGGATTGCTATTACAAGGCTGCATTTTTTTGGTGAGTACATATGATGTATTTTTTCTATTTTAAATAAAAGGGAGTGCATGTTTCTTGTTAGCTAAGAAAAAATGTTCATGTATTCTATTTAGGGGGATGATTTGGTTTCATTTACGAATAGTTAAATACTACATTCCTTAGTTTGTTGTACAGTTGGTTTAGATTATTTATGATTTCAGATCGTCGACTTGTCATTGATTCGATGCTTTTAGAGAATTGAGTGGAACCCAAAAGTGACGGGGGCTAACGTGTAATTTATTTTTGTTTTGTTTGACGCCCTTATATAAAAGACTGGTGATAATTATGTCAATTTTATTATTTAGGAGTATTTTTTAATTTTGTGACCTGTATAATTAGACGACATTTCACGGTAAAAACGTCAGAAATAAAGATTTACGGCAAGCTCAAACTTTATTGGGATTCATGAAACATTTGAAAACGCCCAAGATGAGGACCAACAGGAACAACCAAGCGGCGGGGGCGTCAGCTAAGAGAAGTTTAAAAGGGAAAATAATTTTCCCAAGAAAGAGGGGAAACATGACCTGAGTGTTGTTAAAGGTAATTAAAAACAAAACTGTACAACCCTTCGTAGAAGTAAAAATTACTGAACAATATGTAAATCGCTCGTTAAAACTGGAGTGGAAAGATAGGTTTTAGATCTAAAAATTCATATATATTAAAAAGAACGGAAAAAAAAGGAAAGCTCATGTAATCCAGTAAAAAAAACGTAATTTTTTCAAAAAATGGCGTCAAAAAAAGTGAAAGTGAGAGCGTTTAGAACTCCGGGTTTTTTGTGGTAATGCTAGATAATACCCAAAAGTTTTTGGCAGACTTTGAAAGATTGATAAGAAAAACCTTTGGGTAACGACCCTATGCCTTAAAACAGTGTTTGAATGGCAATCCTGTAACAATCAGAGGCGTAAAAAACGATTATGAGCAAATAAAGATAGTTTGGGTTTATAAAAATTGGTAACAACAAAAAACGAACATGGTTTTTGTGTGTCTTAAATCTTAAAAAAAAATACCTGAGGGTGAGGGAAAAAGAATTGGGTGAAAATGGGTAAAAGGGGAGACATGTTGGGCTAACCTAAAAAAATGGCCTAAGTGCAGAAAAAAAATCCCAGAAAATTTGGTAAGTCTATAAAAAAAAATCTCCACGGCTCAAAAAACGGAGTGGGTAATTTGGCTAAAAAGTCGCAAAATAAAAACGTATTAAAGATTTTCCCGGGAAATTTGCAAAATTTCTTGGGAGGAAAAGAAGTTCAGAAATAGGGTTCAACCATTCGTAAACCTGTATAATTGAACCCGAAGGTTTTCATATTTTTTCAGTGAACAGAGAAAATAAACTGAACGCGTAATGAATCTAGCGATTTTAGATGCTATAAAGAAACTTGAGATGAGCCACGATAATAAAAAATAGGAAAAGGGAAAACGTGCATGTTAATTTAAAGACATTTTTTTTCAAATATAACGGGAAATTTTTCCAATTTTCTGAACTCGAAAAATCCCAAAGTGGTCGCTGGCATTTTTTAACTAAAAGGTTGGTGTACTTGTTTTTTGGCTCTCGACTAATTTTTCAAAAAATCAATTTCGCAAAAAAATATTGAGGGCACCGCTTCTGAAAAACAAAAAATTAGTTCTTCGTTGTTTACTATTACATGGATGACATGTTTTTGAGGGAAACGTTCTAAAATATAATTTATGCAAATTCTCGCCCGAGTATAAAAAGCTTAATATATTTTTACATGTATAGTGGCATGTTAAACTTGGGGATGTTCAACTGTTTTTCTAAGACAGTACGCTGCGCTGGAAAACGCTTGTCAAATACAAAGCATGTTTTTGGAAAAACGAAAAAAAAGAAATGCCGAAATCGGCTTTTGCTGCGAAATGTGGGTTTTATAATTTGTAGGGGACATGCCGCGGGGGGAGTGGTGGGGGAGAGATTGTGGCGGGGAGATTGAAAAAAACTTACGGGCTTCAGCGTCGACTCATTGCACTTCCAGCTTTCTATCGATGATACCAAAAATAACATGAAAATATGACTTCCTAGGTATAGAAAACTTCAAAACATACGTTATTGACTATATAATATCATAATAATATTACCTCGCCCCCCAACTAAACTTATTTGGGTTTATTTGGTTAAATACTTTTTTCAGAATCGGCTTCTATACATAAAACATATAAAGAAAATCTTCCCAAATTTTTTGTGTTTTAAGTGCAGTGCAATAAGCCATATTTGTTTTCTAGTAGCCCAACTTATTAAAAAAAAAGGAGTTAAAAACTGCCGCACCCCTGGCATTTCGATTTCCCCGATCTCTCTAATTAGGGAAAAAACAAAAACTTTTGCATATGACAAAAAACAAATGCTGGACTTCATTCCACTGAAGACACAGCATAAATGAGTGTTTATTTTTTTCAAAGGCTAGAAATTGTGGAAATTGATGCATTTGTAATGCCAGTTTTGGGAAAAATTTTTATCCGAGATGGAAAAATGGTTAAGAACATTTATTTTTTTTAGTCTAGGCTAAGTGAGCAAGGTACGGGGTTTTGGTGGTAAAATTTATTTCTTATAAAAGTCTTCATGTTTTTTCTTTTTCTCCCCCCCCCCCCCCCTTTTTTTACTTCCCCCCTTCCGTCCTTCCATCGTTCGTTCCTCCCCCCCCCCCCCCCGTAAAACCAACTCGAACCATTTTTATTCTGGGGATTTTAAAAATTGCGGTAGGTGTTTCATCATAAAAACCCTTTTCCCCAAAATCCCAAAAAACAACGTCAATCTATTGGTAAACCCCCATCCGTTCATGGATATTTGAGATTTCAGGATACAGACCGCCCATAAGCAGTGGCCCCTCAAAGTTTTTACTGAAAAACGCAAAATTATAAACCCCTTTTTCCTTTCCTTAAAAATTTCTCGAACCATTCACCTGAGAGAGTATCCCCAATACGCCTTTGGGGTTTTTGAGTTAAAAAAACGAGAGGTAATTGCTCTTTCCGGTCATTTTTTTCATAAAGAAAAAATCTTTTACACCTTTAAATCAATAGGTTTCTTTTGCTCCCACTTCCCCCCGGGTGCTGAAGTTAAATAAAAGGGTTATTAAGTCAAAAGTTTATCGTACGAACGTTTTTCCCCTTTCCCCGCGGCCCTCACCGCAACACTTTTCCCAAAGCCTGGGCTCACTTCTCCTCTCTCGTTATCCAGGTAAGACGTAATATTTTTTTCTCTCCCTCCCCCCCCTTTTACGTTTTTATTTTTTGGTGTAATTTAAAAATACTAGGACAGCTACTTATTACTGATATCCGCTATCATCATTGCCGTGTTATTGAGACATATTTTCCATCTCCGTTCATTCAGGCCCCTCTTTCAGAAACTCACATTAAACGGGGTCACAGGTTAACACGAATACCTTTTTCTCACATTCCTTCCTTATTTCCTAATCATCAGGTTTTTATATTATTTGTGGTGTTTTTTGGAAAAAGAATGGGAAAAACCCACTTTAAGATGAAAATCCTCATAGGTATTTGGAAACTGGGGTGTCCCTCAGTGATTTCCACGGAAAAATCAGACTTTTTCGTAAAAAGGCGTTGCGTTGATCCCAAAAAATTCGTCTTATAAAGGAAACATTGAAAACTTTTGTAGTGATCAGGTGGTAGAATCTTACTCGAAGTGTACTGTATTTTCCCGATATCAAATCACTCTCCAAGTGTTAGTTTTTAAAATCCATTACCTTAATAATTTTTCCCTGTATCTTCAAATGTTCCATTGTCTATGTAAAATCTTCCATGGGAGTGTGCTTCTATTAAAAAAATCTGAATTCATATAAATATGATGTGTTTAATCAACCCGTGACATATCCCGGTTGTTGGGGGGAAAAAAAAATTATTCACAGACCTCCGAAATTAGTTCCGTGTTAACTCGGAAAAATTTCATATAAAAAAATATCAAAATCCACGTTTACTATCTTGATGATAAACTTAAACATTTGTTAAAGAGATAGACCAAACCCTAAATTTTTTGAACTGGTGGCAGCTACTTATAATCTAATTATCCACCCTTTGTTGTCTAACAGGGTTTTGGGGTTTCATTTGGGGGAGTAAGTAAAAATTATATCCAGGCGGATTTTCACGGAAACCCCCTTTAGAAAAAATAGTGTATGTTTTTAATTTTTAAAAAGGGAAACCACGGGCAAAAATTTGCACTTCAAACAGAACTTGTGATATTACAGATACAACAACAGAAAGGGGAAAAAACCACACAAAAGCTACTGCCCCGGCTCATTGGAAGGGATATTGTTTCAAAGCTCAATTCATCTAAATGTAAACCCCCTGTTGAGACCAAAAGCTTACTATATCAGCAAAGTCTTCATAAAAAGTTTTCCCAGTAAAAAATTTTTGTGGGACCAGGTTTAAAATTTCAATCAAACTATAACCGTGCACGAAGGCTTGGTCAAAGAGTTGTGATACAAGTATATCTGTAATAAAGTAGGTAATGCACTGAAACTATTCCAGCAAGGATTGTATTACCCATCACTGATGCAGATGGTAATATTTGGAAAAGTCAAAGGCTGTTGGCATGAGTGAGATTTCCCCTAACGTTTTATAAGTTTTATGTGTCAGATATATCAACTTGTTTGAAGGGGATATATTATGTGACAAAAAAGGCCAACTGGGGATATAGACTACTTTTAGGCACGATTATTGCGAATTATGCCTAAAGTACGCAGGTAGAGGGTAAACTACTGTTGATGATAAACCAATTTGGGTTCTGCATAAAGGGCCCCACCCTTTGGTTGAAAATAATAAAAAAAGGCCCGTTACACTAAGTTAAAAGGAATCATTGCTACTTAGCACATATAAATGACGTCATAAAAAACCCAAACCTCTATTAAGTTGATCTCGACCAAAATTTTTTGGGTGAAAAATTTTTGGGCCGGGCATGCATTCCCCGTGGGGGTAGTTGCAAAATTGGGAAAAAGCTCTCTTGGAACAAGGGTTTTTACAATTAAGGGGGAAAAAAAAAATTAAACCATTATAGAGCATGGGGTTGAAAAACACACAAACCACAATGGCCCTTTAAATACCCTGGGGAAAAGATCCCAAGGAATTCCAAACATGTGTCTGTGGCAATCGTAGAAAGAAATCTACTGAAAGAAAATTAAACCAAAATGGAATGGTTTTTTCGACCTACAAAAGGGTCAGATCAAGGATATATTGATAGAAAGGTGTGCAGAAAGTTGTCTGAGAAAGAACTAAAGATTTTAAGGTCCTGTCACAGGGGGCACACCTGAAATTACAAAAACCGACTCCGTCAACCCTTTGGAATAGTTTTTTTAATTCTTTGCCTCATACTGGGTCATATATTAAATAATTACTGGGGTAAAAGGTCCAAAATTACTAAAAAATTTACTTGGTGTTTTGTTTAGATTCCCCAGAGGGAGGTGGCCTTCGTGGGGGACATAAAGAAATGTACCCAGTATCAAATTAAGTCCCTTAGATAACAACCCTAGATTTTTTTGGAGAAATATGAATATTTGGGGGTAAACCTATCACTATGCCCTTACAACATCACCTTTGGTGATAGACCTACCATTGAAAAGTTAGCTCTAAAAAAACAAGCTGAATATGTTGATACCTATCCTAAAATACGGATAGGTTGTTTAACAGTTTGTTTATGACTTTTTATGCACTGACACAAAAAAATGAAGCTTACAGTTTTATAAAAATTGTTTAAGGTATTGATGAACGGACATTTTTGATCAAAAATTGGTTATATCAGGTGTTAAGGGGACGTAAAAGATCTTAATTTTTCTGAAAAACAGAGGAGGAAAAAGTTTTTTGGCTGCAATGGAACCCAAAAATAGATCAGTCACTTACAAAATTAGAAAAACTTTTTCCAAATCAAGAAAATATGCTTAAAAACCAGATTTTTCAGGAAAATATAGAAAATTTAAAAGCCCCCAGACTTTCAAAATAAAATATTTAGCCAAATAGTGTCTGTATATGATCCCTGTGTTGTTTCCCATCACATTCAAGCTAAAAATTTAATGAGAGAATAGTTTTCACACTGATAAAAAAGTACTAAAAAATTTTGGGTGATCCACTTCCAGGTCATATTAGGAAAAATGGGAAAACTTGTTTCAAAGGTTTTTTTAATTTTTGAACGCTACCCCTTAAAAGATGTCTGAAACCCCCTCTCAGAAGGTAAACCCCATATTTTGGGGGATATTTCTGATGGAAGCTCAATTGCATATGGCACATGTGGGTATTAAAATGGAAGTTAAAATCTGGTAAAATGATGCAAATTGTGCTGCTAAGAAATAGAAAAGCTCTCTCTAGACAATGACTATTTCCCAAACTTGGTTATGTGGGCTGTACTAGATGCAGTTGAGAAACTATTTAGAAGGAATTTTATTGGGGGTTTTTAGTCTATTTTTTACATTGAGATTAAGCTATTGTAAAAGCTCAGATCCAGAAAGATCATATGGCTTCAGTACTTTGAGCAACAAAATTTTCTGATTCAAACAAAGTCAACCCTAATTTTTTTATTGGTGGTGGGTTCATCAGAAGGTAATCCTCTGATTTTAAATACTAGACCTCTCACCCTCTTGCAATAGGGGGGGAATTTAGTATGGCAAAATGGACCCCATATCTATCACAGTCAAAATGATACATGGCCTATCAACAAGCCCGGGATGTCAATTACCCGACAGAGTAGCTTAAAACCCACCTGCAAAGTGACTAAAACATTCTGGAGTAGATTTGAGCAGATTGATCTAAACACTTTGTAGTTATAATAAATGACCAGTAATGCAAAATTATTTCACATTTATAAAAAAGTCATTTAAGAGAATCTAAGGGTCCCCAAAAGCCTGAATTATCAGAAAACGTAATCGTATGGATCAATATTTTTCAAGATGATTTTCCCTATAACGGAAAATCGATTCAAGACTAGGACCAAAGATTTAAGAAGGAATTATAAAAGTTGGAGAGAAATATCAAATGGTTAAAGGATAATTTAATTGTGATAACTTTTACTTTTTCTCAAACACCCCTTTTTCCCAAATTTAATACCAAAAAAATCTTTACGAATTGATCATAACTCATTATCATTACTGTTTGTCATGATTTTATGCATGACTGTATTGGGGGGTACTCTGCCAAAATGCAAAGCAAATTTTGGGTGCCCGGTGCTAGCAGAATCATAAGATCATCAGAATAAAAGTGTTAGGTTTTGATTATATAATAAAAGGATTGCAGGCCAAGCTGGGGCAGATTTTCCCCCGAAAGACACAGCCGTCTCCACCCTTCTTTTATACAGCTGTTGATCTGTACGGACCCCTTTCTCATAAAGATACGGTCAAACGAAAACCCAAGGGTTTAAAGCTTATGGAGTATTTTTAATGCTGGTCACTCGAGCACTTTAATTGATCTTGCTGATGGGTATGGCCAGAACTTCCTGCAAATTTAAAAAGATTTGTATCATTTAGAGGTTTTTCCTAGAACAATACTTATGATGGGGGACTCAGTTATTGCTGCCGTATCAATTGCGACAACAATTTGTTCATGGATGTGTCAAAGGGCTTAGGTTTGGGTCAGATCAAGGGGTCTTGGTCTTTCTATAATCACAGCGCTCCTGGGAAAACGGATGGAGTGAAGCCCTGGGTTAAATTTTTAAAAAAATTCTTACAAAAACCCAAAGGGGTACATACTGACCTCTGGTGTGTGCAAATGTACGGTTTAGGGACAAAATGTTGGGAAAGAAAGACCTTGGTATTAAGCCTGGGGGCCCGTCATGAACTAGGGAATTATTTTGTCCCAATGATTTCTTTAGTTAAAAACATGTGTTAATGCTCCCAAGGGTGTATGGGATAAAACTATGACCCCTTTTGTTAAAAATTTAATTCATTTAAGGATTGTGCAAACTTTTGGGGGGAAGGGGGGCAAAAGGGGTTTTTTTTTCCCACTCTTATTTTAGGGGGAAAATGGTTAAATAAAAGGAATCTCAAATAGGTGTTTGATTAGTACAAAAAAGCAAGTAGTGAGAGGCAAGTGGGAAATGGCACAGGTAGTGGCAATCCATGACGGGGCAAAGTTCGCAATGTAACATAAAATAAAATTCAAAGACCCGGGGGGACATACAATGTCAAGAGGTACTTATAAAGAAAAACCGTGCAAGATTGGTAGTTTTATAACCCGTTTGGGGGGCATATGTACAAAGAGGAAGGTGTAACCGAAGTTATTCACATTTTGGGGAGGGGGAGTGATTCATTAATTTGATTTTATGTAGTTAGGGCATTAATATTTGGTGGGTTTCTTTATTGTTAGCTACCTAAAAGTATTGTTACTGTTTTTGAAGTTTGAAGTATTTTATTTCCCCCCCACAATTAGTAGGAATGGAATGTTTTTTCCTTCCTCAGAGCGCTTCCTGTCAGTCGTACCTTTTTAAAGTGTACGGGGAGGTAAAACCATGGTTACTATTAAAGGGGCATTTGTTTTGAGTAAATGAGTGTATTTTCTATGTTAATGAATAGAGTGCGTGTTTCTAGTTGTAATGATAAATGTTTAAAGAATATACATTTTGGAGAATTTGGTATCATTTCGAAAAGTTAAACTACTACTCCCATTTAGTTTGTTTTTACGTTGGTGTTAGATTATTTATTCAAGGCCTTCAAGGTGATGCGCTTCCTTTTTATTGGGAGGGTGTTTGACAGTGGGGTTTAGTCTTGGGCTGGAGTGGGCCGCACACACCCACGAAAAAGAGGTTGGCGAAACTTTCGTCACGGAGATAGCCTGAAAGATAGTTTTTCTATCTACGTTTTAAAAATAAAATATCTAATGTTTTGTTTTTTCATTCTTTTTAAATTTTGGGCCAAATGGCATTCTACCTTTAGCTAGGGGGGACACAGGTCTTTTTAGCAGGAATCGGAAAAGGGGCCTCCCGCTGGATTTTCGCCCCCCGCCCCGATGCCCTTTTTTTTCCTCGTGCTTTGGGGGGGGATTGGGGACAAAACACTTCCCGCCGATGATGCAACTTGAGGTTTTCGGGATTGTTTGGGGAACTGCAAAACTATATAATCATCTCGATCTGAAAAAAAAAAAACTGAGAAGCATTGAAATTTATATTATGGGGTAAAATTGTATATTTTTTTCAGCATCATGGAAATTGATTCACGTCAAATTTACAAAACCATGGCATTTGACCGTACATAATGGATGTTTATTGAGGTGAAACCACCTCTTTAAAATTTTTTTTGTCAAAATTCTGAATGTTTAAATGTTTTAAATTCAAATAAACAATAATAGTGGTTAAATATTCTTTTCTTTAGTGAATTCCCCCGAATTAGATTTTTTTTTAACAGCCTTGCAGTGTCATAAATTTTCTTATGCATGGGGGGGGGGGGGGTTGAGCAATGTAAGGGGCCCTGGGTGAGTGCTCTCGTCCTATATACCCTGTCAAAAAATATGCATATAACAATACAACAAATAATCATCCGCCGATAGACCCCTGTACCCTCATTAGACCCTTTAATGTTTCCTATTTTTCAACACGGGATTTGGTAATTTTGCACCACTAAAACGTCATTTTGCCAAAGGCATTTTGCCCCCCGCTGAGGCCTTTTGCCCCCCATTGTTACGTTTTTAAAAAATAAGAGGGTAAAATATATAGAGGAACCAAAATTGCTTTGGAAAATTGTAGCTTTTTTCAGCCCCCTTTGGGCTTTTTCTCCAACTTCACAGATCCCCTTCAATACCCTAAACGAATTATAAATGGGAGAAAACCCCCTTCACCCTTCTTGCCCCCTTTAAACGACCCCTTTTGACCCTCAAAAATACAAAATGGTTCTACTAATCAACCTCACTAACCATAGTCATTAATAAACCCCCAGGGCCCCCCCAAACAAATTAATTACTAACTGGTAAATTCTATTCTCTCCCAATCTTAGGGCTCGCTGGAGATTTTTGGTAATGTTTGTGAGGGTTTGGATAGTTCCAAGGGGTTTGTTCCCAACGTTAAAAGACCCCAAAAATAAATTGTTCAGTCTTTTGGGGAATACTACATAGGGGTGAGGATCCTCATTCCAACTTTTTAAAACTTGTTCATATCTTAATGGGCCATAAGCAGCAAAAAATTTTTAAATTTCCCTAAATTTTGCTCATTTTTTTTTCCAATTAAAATTATGACATATTTTTTATTTAATGAATGAATTTTTTTTGTTTTTCTTTAAATTTTTAATTTCTATTTTTAATTTTTTACAATTCGAATTATGACATGATTTTTCTCAAGTTTTTAAAGTTTTGTTTTTTAGGTTTTTAAAATAGTTATTACTACTGTTTGTTTTTGAATAATATTTGTGGGGGAACCAACTTTTGTGTGGCCGAAAAAGCTCTAGATTTTTGGGTGTATGACTTGCGGGCTTTAGGGCGAAATGAGGGAAAGCTCAACAAAGATAACATTTTCATGATTAAAACGAATCACACAATTTTTTAAGAAAATCTGGTGCCCGTTAAACATCTAAAATCACCCCCTGCGGTACCATAACGGGCCAAAGAGGAAAGGGGGGCCTCATCCGCCCCCCCCGTGCCTTACGGCAAAGGGTGAAGGCACGCAGAGTTTAGTACTGCAGATTTTTTCCTTAATTTAATACTAATAAAAGTGTTTTTTTTTGCCCAAACCCCCCTTTAAAATTATTCAATCAAAATGGGACCAAGCATGGTCCCATTACACCTACGATTTATTTATATATTTATTTATTTCGCCCCTTTTTCCCCTCTCTGCCAGCCCTCATAGGTATTACAGGCATTAACACCTTATTCCCTCTCTGCACAGCCATAATAGGGTGTTAGCGGCATTAAACCCTTATTCCCTCTCTGCACGCCCTCATAGGGTGTTAGCAAGCATTGTCACCTTTTTCTCCGCTCCAGCCCTCATAGGGGATTAGCAAGGGATTAACACATTATTCCTTTCCTGCAAAACCTCATAGGGTGTTAGCAAGGTTGCACCCTTATTCCCTCTCTGCACAGCTTCATAGGGATTAGCAAGGGATTGTCACCCTTATTTTCCCCCTGCCTGGGTTTAAGGGTTCATCGGTGTTTGCAAGGCATTGTCACCCTTTTTCCCCTTTGCCAGCTATTCATAGGGTGTTTTGCAAGGCATTAAAACCTTATTCCATCGTACAGCCACGGAGGGGGTTACAGGCATTGTCACCCTTATTCCCCCTCCCGCACAGTTATCATGGGTGTTAGCAAAAATTAACACCCTTTTTCCCCTCTGCAAGCCATCTAGGGTGTTACAAAGGCTTAACAACCCCTTTTTCCCTCTCTTAAGCTATCTATAGGAATTAGCAAGCATTAACACCTTTATTCCCTCTCTGTACCGTACGCTATCATAGGGTATTAGCAAGGCTTATCACCCTATTCCCTTCTGTACAGCTATCATAGGGATTTCAAGGCATTAAAACCCTATTTCCCTCTCTGTACAGCATCATAGGGGATTAGCAAGGATTAACCCCTTATTCCCCCTGTTTTAGCATCTAGGTTTGCAAGGCATTAACACCCTTATCCCTCCTGACAGCTACATAGGGTTTAGCAAGATTTAACACCCTTTTTCCCCCCTGAACACTATCATAGGGGTTTTTGGGAAAGGGATTTTCACCCTTATTCCCTCCCCCTCAGCTATTATAGGGGGGTTAGCAAGGCATTAAAACCCCTTTTCCTTTCGTACAGCTTTAGGGTTTAGCAAGGCATTAACACCTTACCCTCTCGTAAGCATATAGGGTATTAGCAAGCATACACCCTTATCCCTCCGATTGGCTTATAGGGTTTAGCAAGCAATACCCCTTTTTTCCCCCTCCCCAAAACATTTAAAAACATCTAGGGTTTTTAGCAGGATTACACCCCTTTTTCCCCCTTTTGTACCCAAAAAGGATAATTTTGGGGGAAAACCCTTTTTTTTGGGGTTAAAGCAAAAGGGGCAATTTTCACCATATTCTTCTTACGGGAGACGGGGGGCCTCACCCGCTCACTCTTGCCTTCACGCAAAGGGGGGGGGGGGGGCCTCTTACCCCCCCCCCGGGGTGCACGGCACGGGGGGGGGAGGCCCATCCCCCCCGCGTGCCTTCACGGCCGGGAAGGGAGGGCCTCACCCCCCCGCGTGCCTTCAAACAAAGGGGGGGGAGGGCCTGCCCCCCCCCGCGTGCTTTCATGGGAAAGGGGGGGGAAAGGGCCTCACCCGCCCCCGCTGCTTTTACGGGAAGGGGGAGGGAGGGCCTCACCCGCCCCGCGGGCCTTACGGCAAGGGGCAAGAGGGCCTCACCTGCCCCCGCGTGCTTGCACGGCAAGGGGCAGGAGGGCCCCACCCCCCCCCGCGGCTTTCACGGGGAAGGGGGAGGGGGGGCCTCACCCCCCTCGCGTTTCTTCACAGCAAGAGGCAGAGAGGCCCCCCCCGCCCCCACGTGCCTTCCGGCAAGGGGCAGGGGGGCCTCTTCCGCCCCGCGTGTTTTCACAGCAAGGGGGAGAGAGGGCCCACCCGCCCCCGCGTGCTTTCACGGCAAAGGGGGCGGGAGGGCCTCACCGCCCCCACTTCCTTCACGGGAAGGGCAGGAGGGCTCACCCGCCCCCGCGTGCCTCCGGGGAAGGGGGGAAGGAGGGCCTCACCTGCCCCGGCGTGCTTTTACGGCAAGAGGGAGGGAGGGGCCTTTACCCCCCCCCCCGTGTCTTTACGGCTAGGGGCAGGGAGGGCCTCACCCGCCCCCCCCTTTCTTCATGGCAAGGGGCGAGGAGGGCCTCACCTGCCCCCGCGTGCCTTCAGGCAAGGGGGGCAGGGAGGGCCCACCCGCCTCCCGTGCCTTCACGGGAAGAGGCAGGGGGGCCTCAACCCCCCCCCGCGTGCCTTCACGCAAGGGGCAGGGAGGGCCCACCCGCCCCTGCGTGCCCTTCACGGAAAAGGCAGGAGGGCCCCACCCGCCCCCGGGCTTTCCCGCAAGGGGCAAAGGAGGGCCTCACCCGCCCCCGCTGCCCCCGGGGGGCGGGGGGGTTGGGTGTTAGGAAAAAAAAGGGCCCACCCGCCCCGCTGCTTCCGGAGGGGCGGAGGGCCTCCCCCCCCGCGTGCCTTCACGGAGAGAGGGAGGGCCTCCCCGCCCCCGCGTCCCCCACGGGAAAAAAGGGGGGGGGGGGCCTCACCCCCCCCTTTCTTTACCCCGGGGGGGGGCCCACCCGGTTCCCCAGGGAGGGGAAGGGGGGGGCCCTCCCCGCCCCGGGCCCACCAAGGGGGGCCTACCCCCCCCTTTCCTTCACAGCAAGGGCAAGGGGGGGCCCTTTACCCCCCCGCGGCCTTCCAGCACGAGGCAGGGAGGGGCCCCACCCGCCCCCGCTTTTCCTTTTACGGCACGGGAGAGGAGGGCCTACCCGCCCCCGGGCCTTTCCGGGGGAAAAAGGAGGGCCCCCCCCCCTTGGCCCTTCACAAATGGGGCCCCCCCGGTGCCTTCCGGAAGGAGGGAGGGGGCCCCACCCCCGCCCCCCGGTGCCTCACGGGGGCAGGGGAAAGGCAAGGGCCCACCCCCCCCGGTGCCTTCCGAAGGGGGGGAGGGAAGGGTGCCCAAGGGGAGGGAGGGGCCCACCCCCCCCCGCGTGCTTTTACGGGGAAGGCGGGGGGGGCCCCACCCCCCCGCGTCCTTTTACGGGAAGGGGGGAGGGAGGGCCTACCCGCCCCCCGGGGGCCCTTCCCAAAGGCAGGGAGGGCCTACCCGCCCCCGCGTGCCTTTTAGGGAAGGGGCGGGAGGGCCTCACCCCCCCCCGCGTGCTTTCACGGCAAGGGCAGGGAGGGCCTCACCCCCCGCGTGCCTTCACGGCAAGGGGCAAGGAGGGCCTCACCTGCCCCCGCGTGCTTGCACGGCAAGGGGCAGGGAGGGCCTCACCCGCCCCCGCGTGCTTTCACGGAAGGGGCAGGGAGGGCCTCACCCGCCCTCGCGTGTCTTCACAGCAAGAGGCAGAGAGGGCCTCACCCGCCCCCACGTGCCATCACGGCAAGGGGCAGGGAGGGCCTCTTCCGCCCCGCGTGTTTTTCACGGCAAGGGGCAGGTAGGGCCTCACCCGCCCCCGCGTGCTTTCACGGCAAGGGGCAGGGAGGGCCTCACCCGCCCCCACTTGCCTTCACGGCAAGTGGCAGGGAGGGCCTCACCCGCCCCCGCGTGCCCTCACGGCATGGGGCAGGGAGGGCCTCACCTGCCCCGGCGTGCTTTCACGGCAAGAGGCAGGGAGGGCCTCACCCGCCCCCGCGTGTCTTCACGGTTAGGGGCAGGGAGGGCCTCACCCGCCCCCGCGTGCCTTCATGGCAAGGAGCAAGGATGGCCTCCCCTGCCCCCGCGTCCCTTTTCACGGCAAGGAGCAGGGAGGGCCCCCACCCGCCTTCCGCGTGCCTTCACGGCAAGAGGCAGGGAGGGCCTCACCCGCCCCCGCGTGCCTTCACGTCAAGGAGCAGGGAGGGCCTCACCCGCCCCTGCGTGCCTTCACGGCAAGAGGCAGGGAGGGCCTCACCCGCCCCCGCGTGCTTTCACGGCAAGGGGCAGGGAGGGCCTCACCCGCCCCCGCATGCTTTCACGGCAAGGGGCAGGGAGGGCCTCTCCCGCCCCCGCGTGCTTCCACGGCAAGAGGCAGGGAGGGCCTCACCCGCCCCCGCGTGCTTTCACGGCAAGAGTCAGGGAGGGCCTAACCCGCCACCGCGTGCTTTCACGGCAAGAGGCAGGGAGGGCCTCACCCGCCTCCGCGTGCCTTCACGGCAAGGGGCAGGGAAGGCATCACCCGCCCTCGCGTGCGTTCACGGCTAGGCGCAGGGAGGGCCTCACCTCGTCTCAACCAATAGGTTGGAGTTGAGATGATTGGAACC
>JACEEZ010019484.1:9527-24129 GCA_016584305.1 Chionoecetes opilio
CTCTCCTCCTTCTTCCTCCTCCTCCTCCTCTATCTCATTCATCTCTTTCTTCTCTTTATGTTCAAGTTTTATTTGTTATTTTTTCTCTACACATGCTTTCATTAATTCTTCCCCTAAACCATTCATTAATTCATTCCTAAACTTTCTCTTCACTTCCATATATTTATTTTCATCTTATTTCTCTACATTTCATTTGTTTCCATTCATTATATCTTAATTCAAGTATCTTCTTATAACTACAACTCATTTGCCACTCATTATATCTTTACTTTCCTCTCTTCCTATTACAACAACTCATTTCCATGCACTTTTCCTTCCTCCTATCATTATATCTTTTCTAAGTTTCTTTGGGTACGTATACGTGCTTTAATGTTTCCTCTCAGTGCACGCCTCTGCTCCCGTGCCGTACCGTATACAACCCAACTAAAACTAAAACTAGGACGCCATACAGAGACGATTTTAACTCTTTATTTCAGCATAGGCAAATCACACCATTCCGGCAGTCTGGTATGGAATGTTAATGAACTTACGCAACACACTGCATGATTAACACACTTCCCACGCACGCGCACACACACACACACACACACACACACACACACACACACACACACACACACACACACACACACACACACACACACACACACACACACACACACACACACACACACACACACACGCACGCACGCACGCACGCACGCGCACGCACGCACGCACGCACGCACGCACGCACGCACGCACGCAACACGCACGCACGCACGCACGCACGCACACACGCACGCACACACACCCCACAAAACCCCCACACACACACACACACACACACACACACACACACACACACGCACCACACACACACACACACACACACACACACACACACACACACACACACACACACACACACACACACACGTCCGTGTGACACAGTTGGTTAGGGCGCCCGGCACCATTCTGTGGTCCGGCGTTCGATCCCCGACCCCGCTCATTCTCGGGGATTTTTCCACTGTGAAATTCAGGCGGTACTGTCCCCCTTGAGCAAGGGGATGGGGGTGTGTGGTGTGTGAGGTCCCAGCATTGCCCAAAGATCGGTAATAATGAGCTCCAAGCTCGCACTGAGAGGGTGAAAACTGGCGATCGCGAGCCAGCTCGCGTGGACAAGACCATGGGTGAATGAATGACACACACACACACACACACACACACACACACACACACACACACACACACACACACACACACACACACACACACACACACACACTGAATAATGAATACACTTCCCACGCTTAATGCAACTCATGAAACACTAAACACAGCATAATGACGTTTTGATTTATGATGAAATATTTTATTACATATGATTTGTAGATATTTAAGAGTTATGTTGTTTACTAATATGTTATTTATGGTTATCGATTTATGTTATTTATGATTTATAGTTATTTATTTATAGTTATATATGATTTATGATATAATACATAGTCGGTAATCGCTTAAAATTTCTAGAGTTAAAAAAAGAAAGGTTAAAGAGAAATGATATGCTTAAATACTGTAGAGAGAAAGAGGGCAAAAAAAAAAGTGGCGTTGGAAAAAATGTTCAGGAAAAAACCACAAATGAAAAAAGTGTTAAAAAAGTGCAAAAAAAGCCAAAAAAGAGACCTGAAAAGAGAGAGAGAGAGGAAAAAATAAGAAGTGCTTGAAAAAAAAAATATGTATAAAAAAGAAGCCTAAAAAGAGACCTACATAAATGAGAAAGATAATAAAAAAGGGTTGAAAAAAAGTTGAAAAAAGCTTAACTCCTTGAGGCCCAGAACGTAATTTCCATTGTAATTTGGGCACCATTAGACGATTTTAATGAGTATGAGCAATATTTTATAGCTATGACCTGTTTAGTATCCTTGTCGACTAATTTATTTAGTATAATAAGCTACTTTTCGTAATTATATGGCTAACAACAGACAATTTTATATAGCAAAGGAAAGATCTGGGCGTGAAGGGGTTGAATAGACCTAAAAAAAGAGAGGGAAAAAAAGGTTCTTGAAAAAAAGTTGACTAAGTACATAAAAGGGAAATCATGGGGAAGAGACTCTTGCAGAAAAGGCAAGGGAAGGTGGAAAGTAAATATATGTAAAAGTAATTGAATACAACCTTCTCAGAAAACAGTATTATTATAACAGGGAATAGGGAATAGGAATAATTAGAATAGGGAATAGGGAATAGGGAGGAGGAAGGATATCAAAGGTTTGCTGTGATTGGCTGAAAGATAGGAAGCCGTAGGAGTGAGATAATAGATACTCGGTAACTCCTACAACTCGGCAGATAATGGATGCTGAGGAGGATTACATAGGATTACATAGGAGTAACAGACACCAGGAGACCTATTGGTCCATAGCGAGGGTATCTGCTGAACTACATACTACTAACTATCAACTACTTGTAAGAAAACAGTTGGAAAATGATACCATGTCCCTAAAGAGGATAGGAACATGGAAGTTTCATAGTGCAGAATGATAGGATATGAAAAATACTAACTACAACTACCACTACCACTACAACTAATCGATACGGGGGACTAGATACGAATTCGCACTATCAATACCCATTTACTTTACAGTGCGCGTCAAGTCTGTTTTTGAATGTAGTTATTGTGTTGGCTCCGACAACATTTGCTGGTAACTTGTTCCATCGATCAACGACTCTAACATTGAAATAATTTTTACGGAGATCGGTGATGCAACGTTGACCGTTTAGTTTTAAACCATTATTTCTTGTTGTCACTTGAGTTGAAAGCTCGAATAGGTTCTCTTGATTAATGACATCAAACCTTTTAGGATCTTAAAGGTTTCTATCAAGTCCCCACGGATTCTACGATCCTTTAAGGAAAACATATTAAGTTTCCGCAGTCTCTCTTCATAAGATGAATTTCTCAGAGATGGAATTTGTTTGGTTGCTCTTCTTTGCACTGATTCCAATTTGGCTTGATCTTTTACGAAACAGGGCGACCAGAATTGGAACGGCATATTCCCAAGTGCGGCCTAACAAGGACGTGTATAATTGTGTCATTACTTTCGGACGTTTTTATGTTCAAAGTTACGTTTAATAAAGCCCACATCATATTTGCCTTTTTACTGGCACTAGGCAATGCGAAACTGGTTTTCAGATCATTACTGATGATGACACCTAAATCCTTTTCGTGCTGTACTTCAGTTAACGATTTATTTTGCATTTGATAGTTATATTTGAGGTTATCGTTGCCTATATGCATTACTTTACATTTATCGGAATTGATTTTAATAGCCATTTATCACGCCATCTGATAGTTTTGTCGAGATCACTTTGTATGAGTTTGCAGTTTTTCTCTAGTATATGCTTTACCGCCTTATTTGGTGTCATCTGCAAATTTTGATATTTTAGATACAAGTCCGCAGTCCCAGATCGTTGATATATATCAGAAAAAGAGTAGGACCTAAGACCGAGCCCTGAGGCACCCCACTAGTGACATCTAACCAATCAGATGCCTCACCATTTATTACTACCCGTTGTTTTACGATTTGAAAGCCAATCGCCAATCCATGAACATAATTGCTCTCCCTATGCCATGTGCCCTTAGCTTGGTCAACAGTCGCTTATGTGGAACTGTATCGAAGGCTTCTGAAAATCAAGGTATATTACATCCGAGGGAATTTTAGCGTCCCAGTTTGAATAAATGACATTAAAAAATCCAGTATGTTTGTTAAGCAGGATCTCTTATTTCGAAATCCATGCTGGGAGTTTAGTATAGAGTTATTTTCATCGAGAAAAGACACTATTTTATCCCGCAATATTTTTCTCAAATAGTTTAACAATCACGACGTTAGACTAATTGGGCGATAATTACTTGCGAGGCTCTTACTCCCTTTCTTGAATATCGGTGTAACATTAGCTAACTTCCACATACTAGGAACATTTTTTGTCACTTAGCGATTTTTTTGAAATAATCTTTAATGGGAGCGAAAGTTGACTGTGACATTCGCGAAGTAGTCGCGGCGAGATTTCGTCCACCCCCACGGATTTTGCTGGGTCAAGTTTCAGCAAATACTTTGATATTTCGTCTACTGTTATCTCTCCTATTACCATCTATCCCTTTCGAGTCCTGCATACATGTTTACTGTGTCTGGTAATGGAGTTTCGTCTTCTTTAATAAATACCGCATTAAAGTATTCATTGAGTACGAACGCCATACTCTTATTATCATTTTACCAAGATATTATTATTATCTTTCAGTGGTCCAATACTGTTTTGACGTTTTTCTTACTTCGAACGTATTGAAAGAACCTTTTCGGGTTTGATTTGGATTCCTTTGCAATTTTTTCTTCATACTCGCGCTTTTTAGACTTAATTAGTCCTTTGCAGCGACGTTTGACGTCATTGTATTCTCTAGAATCGCAGTCTGCATTTGATCGTTTGTAAACTTTATACGCTCGGCGCTTTCTGCCAATGATTTGTTGGATCTCATTATTCATCCAACTGGGTCTGTTAATGTTATTCAAACGCTTTCTTACCATGGGAACATGTTTTTCCACCACCGATTGGAGTTTATTAGTGAATACATTACACATGTTTTCGGCGTTATTACCATTTAGTAGGTCAATCCATTCAACTTCGCTTAGTACCCTGCTGATCTTCGTGAAATCTGCTTTATTATAATTTGGGACTAATAACCGATTTTCTGTGATGTCTACATTGCAATTTATGCCGCATCTGATTAGCCTGTGATCACAGAGGAGGAGGAGGAGGAGGAGGAGGAGGAGGAGGAGGAGAAGGACGAGGACGAGGAAGAAGAGGAAGAAGAGGAAGAGGAAGAGGAGGAAGAGGAGGAAGAGGAAGAGGAGCAGGAGGAAGAGGAGCAGGAGGAAGAGGAGCAGGAGGAAGAGGAAGAGGAAGAGGAATTATTATGAGAGAACTAAGAATATTTATGAACGTAAAGGAAATATGAATATCCATGTGTTGCAATTAATATAAAATGGCAAGATTTCTGATGCATTGTAAAGATTATAATAAGGGAAAGAGGTGAGAATGGCAGTGCAATAATTGATAAAGGATGGAAGGAAGAGTGGTGGAAGAAGAAGGTGCGAGGCATAGGAGGATAAGATAGATAGATAGGATAAGATAAGATAGGTAAGAGGAAGAGGAAGAGGATTTATTGTAGAAAATTTAATGAATAAGATTTAGTTCCCGTACCAATTGACAATAACAGAGCGAGAAGAGAGAGAGAGAGAGAGAGAGAGAGAGAGAGAGAGAGAGAGAGAGAGAGAGAGAGAGAGAGAGAGAGAGAGAGAGAGAGAGAGAGAGAGAGAGAATCCGTTTACCAGACTCCTAAATAGATAGATAGATAGGTAGATGGATAGATAGATATTTTACTTTCCACAAAAATGCATAAGAAGAAATGACCTAATACACCAAATCACTCCTGGACCACAAATGTCTCATCAGTAATTAACAAAAGTATCAAGTGTCTAATGAGTGTTTATATGGGAAACGTTGTGGCGCCTTAGTAGTATTTTCACATTAAAATTATACTTCCATATAATATAAAAGGCATTTCCTATCAGCTCGATCTGAAAATTCAACACCACTACTAAAAGCAAAGTTCAAAACTAACAACGCATTTAAGATACATAAAATAAGATCATATTCTCACAAATTACAAGTTCAAACCCCACAAGGAACAAGAAAAAGACTACAAATGTTAAAATCATCTCTATCCTTCATGAAAACAGAAAACCAGGTAATAATAATAAAACTAATAATCAATAAGTTAATGATACAAAACGGGGCACAAATAAAACATCAACATTAAGAACACCAATATAAAAAGGTTACTTGAGCTAAAATCGAAAAGAGGAACAAAATTAATAAAGAAATATACATAACCCCGTGTGTTGTCCCCCGGCGAGCTGTTACCCCGGGGCACAAGAAGTCCCCGGGGCACAAGAAGTCACCGGGGCACAAGAAGTCCCCGGGGCACAAGAAGTCCCCGGGGCACAAGAAGTCACCGGGGCACAAGAAGTCACCGGGGCACAAGAAGTCCCCGGGGCACAAGAAGTCACCGGGGCACAAGAAGTCCCCGGGGCACAAGAAGTCCCCGGGGCACAAGAAGTCACCGGGGCACAAGAAGTCCCCGGGGCACAAGAAGTCCCCGGGGCACAAGAAGTCCCCGGGGCACAAGAAGTCCCCGGGGCACAAGAAGTCACCGTGCAAAAAGAAGTCACCGGGGGACAAGAAATCACCGGGGCACATGAAGTCCCGGGGCACAAGAAGTCCCCGGGGCACAAGAAGTCACCGGGGCACAAGAAGTCCCCGGGCACAAGAAGTCACCGGGGGACAAGAAGTCACCGGGCACAAGAAGTCCCCGGGGGACAAGAAGTCATCGAGGCCACAAGAAGTCACCGGGGCACAAGAAGTCACCGGGGCACAAGAAGTCACCGGGGCACAAGAAGTCCCCGGGGCACAAGAAGTCCCCGGGGCACAAGAAGTCACCGGGGCACAAGAAGTCCCCGGGGCACAAGAAGTCACCGGGGCACAAGAAGTCCCCGGGGCACAAGAAGTCACCGGGGCACAAGAAGTCCCCGGGGCACAAGAAGTCACCGGGGCACAAGAAGTCCCCGGGGCACAAGAAGTCACCGGGGCACAAGAAGTCACCGGGGCACAAGAAGTCACCGGGGCACAAGAAGTCCCCGGGGCACAAGAAGTCCCGGGGCACAAGAAGCAAACCGGGGCACAAGAAGTCACCGGGGCACAAGAAGTCACCGGGGCACAAGAAGTCACCGGGGCACAAGAAGTCACCGGGGCACAAGAAGTCACCGGGGCACAAGAAGTCCCCGGGGCACAAGAAGTCACCGGGGCACAAGAAGTCACCGGGGCACAAGAAGTCACCGGGGCACAAGAAGTCACCGGGGCACAAGAAGTCACCGGGGCACAAGAAGTCACCGGGGCACAAGAAGTCACCGGGGCACAAGAAGTCACCGGGGCACAAGAAGTCACCGGGGCACAAGAAGTCACCGGGGCACAAGAAGTCACCGGGGCACAAGAAGTCACCGGGGCACAATTAGCAGTGCTGGGGCCGGATCCTGATACGACCCCGCTAACACCAATTATTATGGACTGGATTGACGGTGTGTGTGTGTGTGTGTGTGTGTGTGTGTGTGTGTGTGTGTGTGTATGTGTGGTATATTGCTTGACGTGTGTGTGTTGCTTGATGTATGTGTGTGTGTGTGTGTGTGTATGTTGCTTGACGTGTGTGTGTGTGGTGTGTGTAAAGTGTTGGTGTGTGTGATTGCTGAAAGTGGGGTGTGTGTTGGTGTTGTTGTGTGTGTGTTTCTTGATTAAAGTGTGGTGTGTGTGTGTGTGTGGGTTCGACGTGTGTGTGGTGTGTGTGGTGTGTGTGTGTGTGTGTGTGTGGGTGTGTGTGTGTATGCTCCCTGGTGTGTTTGTGTTGCTTGATGATGTTGTGGGTTTGTGTGTGTGTGGTGTGGGGTGTTGTGTGTATGTGTTGCTTGACGGTGTGTGTGTGGTGGGTGTATGTAAATTGGTGTGTGGTGTGTGGTGTTGGTGTGTGTTGGAGGCAAGGTGGCTAAAAGTAGTAAAAGTATTCGTTAATTTGAGTTACTATGACAAACCCAAAACACACACACACACACACACCCCCACACACACACACACACACACACACCCCCACACACCCCCACACAAAACACAAGGGGCTTCAGTTGGCAGTGGTCATTAAACATCACATTGGGCGCAGGTTGCAGGCTATCAGGACATTACATTAAGGCCGAATGGGCGTTTAGTGCAGGCCAAAACCGGAAGAAAAACAAAAACAAATTTTATTCACAAAAACCAATTTCGGGCGACAGTATTTTTTTTTTGGAACCTAAACATGAAAGGAAGAAAAAATAGAAAAAAAAGTAGAGAAAAGAAGAAAACCAATTTAATAATCACCAAAAACAAGTCAATTCCGGTGACAGTTTTTCTTTCTTGAAGCAAACATATTTTTCAGCGTAAAAAAATCTCTTATGAGCTTGTTGTTCCAATGATCTTTTCTGTGTTTGTGCTGCTGTATTTCTTCGTGAAAGGAAATATAGCACAGTAAAAGAGGCCACGAGATACAGCCTGATACTCGCCCGTGACGTCACAACCATCTAATCCCACCGCTCCGCTCCCCGTACAATTACCTAACTAATATAATTTTATCAGTATAAAAGATATACTGTTATCTTCGGAATGTTTGTTCTATAATATTATCAAATAAAAAATCGTAAAACCATAAAAGAAATGCCATTATGAGACTTTAAAAGAAATATGCATTAACTTAAACTCTTCGCCATTTAATATTTTCCCGAAAACTTTTTAACTGGAAATATCAATAGAAGCGGAATTGCATTAGCTTTTCCATTGATATATTTTTTTTTTCTGATAAATGATTTAAAACCATACATAAATTAGCGTTAACTAAATAAATAACCTCATCAATCGGGAAAAATTACCCGATTTCATGATGTTATTTTTTTTTAGTTACGCTAATTTATGCATGCTGCTAATTCATTTATCAGAAAAGGAAATATATCAATGGAAAGCTAATTAAATTCCTCTTCTATTGATATTCTCCATGTAAAAAGTTTTTCCGCAAAATATTAAATGGCGAAGAGTTTTAAGTTAATGCTATTTTTTTGAAAGTCTCATAATGGCATTTTTTAGTGTGTTTTACGGTTTTTATTGGGTAAATTATAGAACAAAACATTTCCAAAGATAACAGTTAATATTTTATACTGATAACATATTTAGGTAGGAAATTACCCGATTTCATGATTTTAATATTTAGTTAACGCTAATTTATGATGCTGCTAATTCATTTATGACTAAAACGAATATATCAATGGAAGCTTTTTTAAATTTCGCTTCTATTTGATATTCGCCCAGTAAAAAAAATTGGGCAAAATAATAAATGGGAAGATTTAAGTTAATGCTATTTCTTGAAAGTCTCATAATGGCATTTCTTTTTGTGTTTTTAAGTTTTTTATTTGATGATAATTTTAGAACAAACATTTCCGAAGATAACAGTATATTTTTTTACTGATAACATTAGTTAGTAAGGTTTAAAATTGTACGGGGACGGTGCGGTGGGATCTAGATGGGGGTGACGTCACGGGCGATTTTATCGGCTGTCATCTCGGTGGCCTCGGTAAAACCCCTTATCCGGCATTTTTTATCTCGGTAACTTCTACAACGCGGCAGATCAGGGTTTTCTGTAGTCAGCCCTGACCTTGTGACGTAAAGTAGTCTTTAATTTAATATGTATGTCTTTGAGAAAAATGAGAAAGAATGAAGGGTGCGAAGAAACTTAACTTCTTTGGAAATGTGTATAATAGTATGACTCCCCTTTTTTACTTGTTTTTGCCATCAAAGGTGGAGGTCTTATGGAAGTATGCCATCAGAAGGTGGAAGTCTTATGGAAGTATGCCATCAGAAGTGGAAGTCTTATGGAAGTATGCCATCAAAGGTGGAGGTTTATGGAAATATGGCATCAGAAGGTGGAAGTCTTTGGGAAATACCATAGAAGGTGGAGTCTTAGGGAAAAGTTCCATCAGAAGGGGAAAAGTCTTATGAAGTATGCCATCAAAGGTGGAGGTCTTTGGAAGTATGCCATCAAAAGGGGTGGAACTTATGGAATATGCCTCAGAAGTGGAAGTCTTATGGAAGTATGCCATCAGAAGGGGGAAGTCTTATGGAAGTTGCCATCAAAGGTGGAGGTCTTATGGAAGTATCCATCAGAAGGGGGAAGTCTTAGGGAAAGGGATGCCATCAGAAGGTGGAGGTTTTATAAAAATATGCCATCAGAAGGTAAAAGTTTTAGGGAATATCCATCAAAGGGTGGAAGTCTTATGGAGATCCTCGAAGGGGGAAATCTTTTTGAAGTTCATCAAAGGGGGAAAGTCTAGGGAAGTATCCATCAGAAGGGGGAAAGTCTTATGGAATTTGGGCATCAAAGGGGGGGGTTTTATGGAAGTAGCCATCAGAAGGGGGAAGTCTTATGGAAGTATGCCATCAGAAGTGGAGTTTTTGGGAATATGCCATCAAAAGTGGAATCTTATGGAAGTTCCTCAAAGGGGGAAAGTTTAGGGAAGTATCCCAGAAGGGGGAAATCTTATGGAAGTATGCCATCAAAAGGTGAGTCTTAGGGAAGTATCCCATAAAAAGGTGAAGTTTTATGAATTATCCATCAGAAGGGGGGAAGTTTGGAAGTATCCTCAGAAGGTGAAGTTTTAGGGAATATGCCATCAAAAGGTGGATCTTTGGAAGTATGCCATCAAAGGGGGAAAGTCTTATGGAAGTATGCCATCGAAGGTGAATAAAATGGAAGTGCGGGATTTTAAAATTTTGTATTGAAAGTTTTAAAGACCCCCTCCTTCATTGAATTAATTTTGATATTTCTTAAAATTGATGGAAGGTAGTTCAAAAAATTGCTGTATGAAAAGGGGTTCATGCCGCCCCTGGGCCTTATATTTAAATTTAACTCTTTGCTTGTTGTTGTGCTTTTTTCCCCCTATGCCTCCGGGTTTTTTTTTTTTTAAAAATTATTATTTTAAATTTTTATTTTAAATTTTTTTATTTTTGCCTCCGTCGAAAAACAGGGTTGATGGGCAGCATGTGGGGAAAGTCAACCACTTTACAATTACAAAAAGAGTGAGACTCGAACCGGGGCCCTATGTCACTACATCCAGCGCTAACCACTCTGCCCTACTAAAAGAGGAAAAAAAAATTTGGGTGTATCTCCCCACAAGACCCCACGTTCTATCCCGTGACGCCCCCGAGCGCCTTTTTCCCAGTAAATTTGGCTGTCTGGCGGTCCGCTGTCCCTTAATTCCCTGAAGCAGGATGGCAATAACGGGACATTGAAACACGCAGCAAGCGGCGCCAACGTCCTGTTGCTCTAAGGTTTTTTTTGGTATTTTTTCTTATTTTTTTTTTTATTTTTTTTTTTATTTTTGTGGTTTTTTTTTTTTTTTCTTTTTTTTTTTTTAATAGTTCATTTTTTTTTTATTTTTTGAGTTTTTTTTTCCATGGGACTTTTCTTATTTCAGGGTCTCTTTTTTTATTTCATGGACCTTTTTTTCAATTTCAATTTTTTTTCCTTATTTAGGGTTTTTTTTTTATTTTGGGATTTTTTTTATTTCTGGTCTCTTTTTCTTTTTCATGGTCTTTTTTCTTATTTCGGATTTTTTTCCCTTTTTTGTATTTTTTTTCTTATTTCATGGATCTCTTTTTCTTATTTCATGGATCTCTTTTTCTTATTTCATGGATCTCTTTTTCTTATTTCATGGATCTCTTTTTCTTATTTCATGGATCTCTTTTTCTTATTTCATGGATCTCTTTTTCTTATTTCATGGATCTCTTTTTCTTATTTACATGATGTGTGTGTGTGTGTGTGTGTGTGTGTGTGTGTGTGTGTGTGTGTTCACCAGTCCGCAGCTTAATGTGTTTTATTTGTGTGTGCAGTAATTGGTTTTCTCGTTTATTTGTAACTAGCCGCAAAGTCGCCCTCCGGGCGGACTTTTTGGCTAGCTCCTGCGGAGGGCTATTGGTGGGCCTTCGGCCCACCAAACACAGACTCTCCAGATAGCCCCTTCTAACTTTACTGAAATCATGGATGTAGAAATGTATGTATTAACGCCCAAACCCCTTCACTCACCCCCAACCCATTCCCATCACCCCCAACCCATTCACTCACCCCAACCCATTTACCCCCCCCAACCCATTCCCATCACCCCCAACCATTTACTCACCCATTACCCATCACCCCCACCCATTCACTCACCATTACCCATCACCCCCCCCACCTTTTCCCCCACCCATCCCCATTACCCCCACCCATTCACTCACCCATTACCCATCACCCCCACCATTCCCTCACCCATACCCATTAAAACCCCCCCCCATTCACTCACCCATTACCCATCACCCCCACCCATTCAACCTCACCCATTACCCCCAACCCCTCACCCCCACACCCATTCACTCACCCATCCATCACCCCACCACCCCCCATTACCCATCACCCCCACCCATTTCACTCCCCCCCCATTACCCATCACCCTACCCCTCATCAAGGTTTCCACAATTCTCGCAACCCACTTTTTTTTTCACAATTCTCCTAATAGGCTACTAAAAAAAAAAAAAAAAAGTGATCGGATCATATCATAAGTGTGCTTAAAACCTGCCCCTGGTCAAACCGGTTCCAAAACTGTGCCATGTGAGGGGATTCCGGCACGGGGGGCGGAACCTATACCACACACACACACACACACACACACACACACACACACACACACACACACACACACACACACACACACAGACAGACAGACACACTTTCGCTTATATTATTATAGAATAATTAACACTAATAGACTGCATTTGTGTTTCTTTATAAGGTCATGACGTGTATTTATCTCACCACCCACTCACCCCTCACCCCTCCATCCCCCTTCCATTCCATCACCCCTCCATCCCCCCCATTCCCCCTCCATCTCTTCATCCCCTCCATCCCTCACCCCTCACCCCATTCACCCAACCATCCCCTCCCAATCACACCTCCATCTCCCCATTCACCCCTCACCCCATTTCCCCTCCGTTCCATCACCCCTCCATCCCCTCACCCCTCCCCATAACCCCCCCATCCATCCACCCCCAATCACCCCTACTTCACCATCCACGGCTCTGCACTCTGTCTCTTGGGCATTCTCTCTCTCTCTCTCTCTCTCTCTCTCTCTCTCTCTCCTCTCTCTCTCTCTCCCCTCTCTCCCCTCTCTCTCTCTCTCTCTCTCTCTCTCTCTTCCTCCATTCCTCCACGTCTTCCTTCGTCCTTGCCAGAATTCCTTGCTCTTCATCGTTATTGGAGCATTTCTTTTCTCCCTGTTTGCTATTTTCATTCTCTCATCGAAAATATATATACTCGAGAATCACACATTTTCTTCAGTACATTTTTTTGGAACCGCGGGTCGATAAACAGCTGATTCTTGGACACCTGGAGGCTATCGGGGCGGTCAGGGGGGGCGGGGCGTGAGGAAGGGGCGGGTGTGGGTGGGTAGGAGTGGGCGTGAGGCAACAGCAGATAGAATCCCATGGGCGTTCTCAAGGGGTCATTTGCTATATCGAAATAATGTGTCTGGTAGAAATTTTACTTAATCCCGCTAATCCCGTTTTTTTTTTTTTTTTTTTTTTTTACGTTGGAGCCTATAGCGCCTGTAGGCTATTCTTCTTGTAGCTTGTAGCGCTTGTAGGCTAAGAAACAGTTGCTCCTGGCTGGACCTGAACTCGGGACCTTGTGCTCACTTGTGCTCACAACTACCAGGCTCTTATCCACCGCGTCAAAGATGGTTGAAAGAGTTACCCCGGCAGGTTTCGTACTCGGGACATCTACGTAGCTCACCACCCCAAGACGCTAACCACTCGGCCACCGCCTCCCCTATCGTTAGAGTGGTGGTGGTGGTGATGGTGGTAAAGGATCTCGCCGATAGCCACTCTAAACACGGCAGAAGGTGTTGATTTATCCTATTGAGTATAATGAAGAAAAAATGTATTATGTATATTATGAAGAACATGAAACCCATTATTATATATTCAAGGCTAGGATGATAAAACGTCCCGAAAATAATGCTATATAGATACGTACAATTATCATCAATATTCATCATAATACTCACACACATACATCATAATCAATGCTCAATATCATCAATACTCAGGTGGTTATATGCACACATAGATAAATAGATAGATAGATGCTTTATTGACCACAGTATTTACAAGGGAGCGCGATAAAATAGTTACGAACTCCATAAAACTCAATAGAACTCAATAAAAACAAAAATGTACAAAGTATTTCAGATGAGTCAATAAACAAAGTATCTAAAGACAGTGACTTAGGAACCACCTCAAGATTACCACTGCAGTCCAACGCAAAGATTACATTTCACCAAGACTAAATACACATACGTATATATCACTGAGCTATATATGTATAGAGCTCAGTGGTATATACATGCAAACATACATACATACATACATACATACATACATACATACATACATACATACAATGATAAAACAAATTTTAAAATACATGCAAACATACATAAACAACATCAACATACATACATCAAACATACATACATACATTCATACATACATACATACATACATAAAAATACATACATAAAATACCCTAATCAAACTAAAACTACTAAATTTCAAACATTTTTTTGTTAAAAATAACCTAATTGCAACTTACCAAATACATACAACAACAACAACACACCCAAAAACAACAACAACACCACAACAACAACAAAACAACACCCAACAACAACAACAAAACCAAACAACAACACCAAATGCTGTTGGTTTATTTTTTAAAGGGAAATAACCGGGGAAAATCGACCGTGCGGAAAGGAACCCCCCCACCCCCCCCCCTCAACCCCCACCCACCCCACCTCCCCGCCCGCCTCCCCCCCCCCCCCCCCTCCCTTTCCTCTCCTTTTTAAAAACACTTTCCCCC
>JACEEZ010019484.1:25025-27525 GCA_016584305.1 Chionoecetes opilio
TATGAAGGAGATTGAAGTTATTAAATAACTCACTCGAAGACGCAGAGTAAGGGGCCTGATAAAGTTTTAAGTGGAAAGGATTTATAAAGAGAGTGGGAAAAGTTTCGGCTTTTAACCAGGGGAACAAAAGTACGGATTCAAGCTGGAAAGCGTAGATTTAAAAGGAAATAGGGAAAATGTTCAAAAATAGGGTGGTGAATGGTGGAAGGTCTCGAGACAGGTGTTAGTGCGGAGTCATTAGGGAGCTTTAAAGGGGAGCGGGTAGGTCATGGATGGGGATGAAGTGATGGAGTGTTAGGTGACAGGACTACCACGTTAGGCCTCGCGGCTCTTGTAGCTCTTATTTCTATGTTCTTATGTTCTTATGGGCCCGGCACCTTTCTGGGTCCGGCGTTCATCCCCGACCCTGCTCATTCTCGGGGATTTTTCCACTGTGAATTCAGGCGGTACTGTCCCCCTTGAGAAGGGGGTGAGGGTGATGGGGTGGATCCAGCATGCCCAAAGTCGGTAATAATGGCTCCAAGCTCGCACTGAGGGTGAAAACTGGGGGACGGACCCAGCTCGCGGACAAGACCATGGGTGAATGAATGACACACACAACACACACACCCACACCCCCAGACACACACACACACACACACACACACAACCACACACACACACACACACACACACACACAACACACACACCACTGAATAATTAATACACTTCCCACGCTTAATCCAGCTCATGAAACACTAAACACAGCATAATGACGTTTTGATTTATGATAAAATTTTTTAATATGATTTGTAGATATTTAAGATTATGTTGTTTACTATATGTTATTATGGTTATCGATTATTTTATTTATGATTTAAAAGTTTTTATTAAGTTATATATGATTTATGATTAATACATAGTCGGTAATCGTTTAAAATTTCTAGAGTTAAAAAGAAAAGGTTAAGAGAAAAATATGCTTAATACATGTAGAAGAAAGAGGCAAAAAAAAAAAGTGGCGTTGGAAAAAAATTCAGGAAAAAAACCACAATGAAAGTGTTAAAAAAGTGAAAAAAAAACCAAAAAGAGCCTTTGAAAAGAGAGAGAGAGAGGAAAAAATAAGAAGTACTTGAAAAAATAATATGTATAAAAAAGAACCTAAAAAAGAGACCTAATAAATGAGAAAGAGAATAAAAAAGATTTGAAAAAAGTTGAAAAAAGCTTAACCCCTTGAGGCCCAGAAGTAATTTCCAATTGTAAATTTGGGAAATATTAGACGATTTTAATGAGTATGAGGAATATTTTATAGATGTAAGAACATAAGAACATAAGAAAATAAGGAAGCTACAAGAGGCCGCGAGGCCTACACGTGGTTTTCCTGTATATGACCTGTTTAGTATCCTTGTCGACTAATTTATTTAGTATAATAAGCTACTTTTCGTAATTATATGGCTAACAACAGACAATTTTATATAGCAAAGGAAAGATCTGGGCGTGAAGGGGTTGAATAGACCTAAAAAAAGAGAGGGAAAAAAAGGTTCTTGAAAAAAGTTGAATTTATAATAATATAAGCGAAAGTGTGTGTGTCTGTGTGTGTTTGTGTGTGTGTGTGTGTGTGTGTGTGTGTGTGTGTGTGTGTCCGCTCTACATGAAAATATCCATAAAGGTCAAACTAGACTACCTAAAGTGTGTTCGTGTGTTTTAATATTTTTCGATTTAATTTTTTTAAAAAGGGTTAAGCGGGGGAAAATGTCCCCAACCTTGACCTGGAAAATGAGGCACACACACACACACACACACACACACACACACACACACACACACGCACACGCACACGCACACGCACACGCACACACACACTTCACGGTACTCCGTAGTGTAGAGGAAGCACGCTCAGTTCACAACCCAGAAGTCCCGGGTTTGATCCCCGGGCGGAGCAGAAACAGCTGGGGTGTTTCCTTAAAACCCAAGCCCCTGTCCACCCAGCAGTGAATGGGTACCGGGTGTTAGCCGGGGTTTGTGACCCGCTCTCCGGGGTGCTGGCTTCGGCCAACACTAAGCACTAAGGATGAATGAAAAAAAAATTGATATGGAGACGGGGCCACACGAGCATTGCTCTGGCCCTGTAAAATACAACTAGATGAACACACACACACACACACACACACACACACACACACACACACACACACACACACACACACACACACACACACACACACACACACACACACACACACACACACACACACACACACACGACATGTGGCATCTTATTTTTTAAAGGGAAATAAACTTGCAAAGACACTCGACGCGCGGCTTGTAAAGGACAGTTTTTTTCTTTCTCTCTCTCTCTCTCTCTCTCTCTCTCTCTCTCTCTCTCTCTCTCTCTCCTCTCTCTCCTCTCTCTTCCACCTCTCCCTTCCTCTCTCCTCTTTCTTCGTCATTCCTCTCCCTTCCTCCTCTCCCTTCCTCTTCCACCTCTATCCTCCTCTCCTCCTCTCTTCCTTCCTCTCCTTC
>JACEEZ010019484.1:40025-55202 GCA_016584305.1 Chionoecetes opilio
TACTGAAGGTCATTACAAAAAACTCCTGACCTTACTCCATGAAAGGTCAGGATAGTTCGTAGTTGTCAAATGCGCTTCCTTATTTTCTTTATAATACTCTGACCTTCGCTGATAGGTTAGCTTGTATAGGTCGAAGAGGAAGCGTCGATTCACTGGGGAACAATTTGAAAGAAAAAAAATTGTTGAGTTAGATTTTTGAGCTTATTTAGACTAAAATTGGCATGCTGATTCCAAATCTGTAGTCAGTTTTTTTCTAGCACGTCAAGTTTTTTCTCCACAGCTTACCCTCCAGATAAGCAAAATTCCTCCTCTTTTTTTTATTTTGACATTCACGAGGATTCAGTTCGTAGGGGATTTGATCAGCACGAGTTGAATGATTTAGCACGTGATTTGGGCCTATCCAAAAAAGCTTCAGAAATACTAGCATCAAGACTGAACGAGAAAAACATACTTGAACAAGGAGTGAAGGTATCATACTTTCGAACCAGAGAAAGTACATTTCTGCAGTACTTTCGAAGTGCCAGCGGTTTTGTGTTTTGCCATAACATTCCTGGTTTACTGAAGGAATTAGGGCTTTCAATCTACAATCCAAATGAATGGCGATTTTATTGATAGCTCAAAGCGGAGCTTGAAGTGTGTCCTTCTACACAATGGCAATTTGTTTGGCGCAGTCCCTATTGGGCATTCGGTCTGTCTTCGTGAAGAATATGGAGATGTAAAGAGAGTCATTGAGTTATTGCAATATGACAAACACAATTGGATCATCTGTGTTGACCTTAAAATGGTGTCCTTCCTTCTTGGTCAACAACGTGGATACACAAAGTATCCCTGCTTTCTCTGTATGTGGGATAGCAGAGCTCGAGAGAAGCATTGGGTTCAGACGAATTGGCCTCCGAGATCTGATCTTAAACCTGGAGATCCTAACATTGTACATGAGCCACTTGTTGACAGGAAGAAAATAATATTCCCACCTCTGCACATAAAACTAGGTCTCATGAAACAATTTGTAAAAGCATTGTCAACTGATGGCGACTGTTTGAAGTACATCATCTTGGCATTTCCTAGACTGTCAATTGAAAAAATCAAGGCCGGTGTGTTTGATGGTCCACAAATTCGACAGCTCATCAAAGATGAACATTTCAACGGTACTATGTCAGACCTTGAAAAGAATGCTTGGCTATCATTCAAAGACGTCGTCAAGAACTTTCTTGGAAATACACGTGCAAGTAATTACACAGAAATTGTTCAAAAGCTATTGGAGAGCTACAAAGCGCTTGGTTGCAATATGAGTATTAAAGTACATTTTTTGCATAGCCATCTTGCCAACTTTCCGGAAAATCTTGGTGCTGCTAGCGACGAGCAAGGTGAACGATTTCACCAAGATTTGAAGGTTATGGAAGAACGTTACCAGGGTAGATGGGATGTGCATATGATGGCTGACTATTGTTGGAGCATCAAACGCGATAGTCCTCAAGTTGAACACTCCAGACAAAGCTACAAACGTAAATTTTTACCTTAACCTGCACACAATTATAGCCTTATCCTTTCTAAAAACATGATAATGTTAAATAAACATTCTATTCATGCCTATTTCTTTCATTTTTCATTGTATGTTAACATTTGCAACTTTTTATAAAATAAGCACTGTTACTGTTATGTACAGCATTTTTCATATTTTTTAAGAAAACGAAAATCCTACAGTTCAAAAACTTGACGTGATAGAGAAAAACTGAGATCAGTTTTGGATTCAGCACCCAAAAATTACTTAATAACAAGTGTCAGACCTAACTCAACAAAAATTTGTTCCCCAGTGTTATTTAGGTGTAACTAGAGCATTGTCGAGTGTTTGCAATGGGCGTGGGTGGCTGTGAGGGTGTGGGTGTGGGTGTGGGTGGTTGTGAGTGTTCAGTGGGTCTTTGTCTCTGATGCGCCGCCCACCTAGCCACCCACACGCCCTTTTAATGCCCTATTGACGCGGATATTGCCTGAAGGTGCGGGTATATGCAAGGCGACCTGTTGAACGCTGAAGTGGAGGAGGAGGGAAACGGTGGTGTGTTATCGCGAGAGAGAGAGAGAGAGAGAGAGAGAGAGAGAGAGAGAGAGAGAGAGAGAGAGAGAGAGAGAGAGAGAGAGAGAGAGAGAGAGAGAGAGAGAGAGAGAGAGAGAGAGAGAGAGAGAGAGAAGACAGACAGAGACAGAGAGTAACAGAGAAAGAGACAGAGAGAGAGACAAAGACAGAGAGAGAGACAGGGAGACACAGAGACAGCAATCGCCACGCGAAGCACGAGAACGGTGCTTACCAGTGGTGATGCAGTGGAGGTGCCGCGTTCCCGTGCCAGCCAGCACCAACGCACCTTTGTGGACCGCGTCTCCAGGATGTGGAACATTTTCACGGCCGCTGTCCCTCACATCCAGGAGATGAATACACAAAGTGTAAAGTTGGCAGCCAATCGGTGGAGACTGTCGAAGCCCACCCCGTTGACGCTAGTGATACTGTGACACTAGTGACAGCAACAGTGCCTCAACAAACACTTTAATGATGCTTATATGTATATAATGTTAGTTCTTTAGGTCTTTGTATTTATGTGTATATAGCTATATTTACTTGCCCTTAAGATAGGTAGCACACGACATTGCACCTTTGGGCTTCATATATATGTATGTTTAAAAAAGAGAGAGAGAGAGAGAGAGAAAGACTGAAAGACAAAGACAGAAAAAGAGACACACACACACAGAGAGACATACATAAACAGAGATAGAGAGAGAAAGAGACAGAGACAGAAAGACAGAGAGAATGAGGCAGAGAGAATGTGCGTGCGTATGTGTCTTTTCGTACCAATTTATATTTTCTCAAGGTTAAATTAAGCTCGTTTTGTTCCGTTTTTAATACATGTCTTAGAATATGTGGATAGGATTGACACGTGATACTTTATTTAATGGGCCATTCCACTGATCTATTGGTGTGTCAGCATAACTAGATTTCCATAACATTCCAATCGTCAATCGTTGCTCAAAGGTTAATGCGACGGAGATGAGCACCGTGGTCATGCACAGATTAGCGTATGCCCTCATCTTTACCATCACCTACCAATCGTTAATCTGGCTTTATAATGAAACAGTGGACATGAACAAATGAGGGTAAAAAAGTGATGCGTTGCTGGGCTTTATGAAAACTTAAGTACATGTTCCACCATTTTTTGTAGCTCCTCACCAAAGAGATGGAGAGAGAGAGAGAGAGAGAGAGAGAGAGAGAGAGAGAGAGAGAGAGAGAGAGAGAGAGAGAGAGAGAGAGAGAGAGAGAGAGAGAGAGAGAGAGAGAGAGAGAGAGAGAGATATACAGTGATTAACAGAGACAGACAGACAGAGAGACAGACAGAGACAGACATACAGAGACAAAGAGTGAGAGAGACAGACAAAGAGAGAGACAGACACACAAAGAGAGAGACAGATAGACAGACAAAGAGAGAGACAGACACACAAAGAGAGAGACAGATAGACAGACAGAGAAACATAGAAAGAGAGACAGACAGACAGAGAGAGAGAGACAGACAGAGAGACAGACAGAGAGACAGACACAGACACACACAGACAGACAAACAGAGAGACAGACAGACAGACAGACAGACACAAACAGACAGAGAGAGACACACACACCAGCCATCACCCGCCACAATACAGCCACGCCCCCTCCCCTCCTTTGGCCGGAGCAGCGTGACTCTCCCACAATGTGACTTAATTGGTCCATTGCAGCCGCGTCTCCCTCTCGCTACGCACCTCTCCCTGCCTGGCCAAACACACCCTTGAATCCTCCCTTGCCTTCCCGCGCCCCACAGCTGTCAACTCCAGGAATCCTACAACACGGAAACAATTAAGGATACCTCGCCACAGGCAGGCCACGGCGGCTCAAACCTCATTCCCAGAGAGATTCCGGCCATAAAATGTTTCCCAGTGAGTCTCAAAGCGTGGTAATCAGTGCAGACTTCTGGTTTCCGCGTCTGGTTAGGTACTCTGTCGGGAAACTTTGATCTCTGGTAAAATTATTCACTCCCTCACGTCTGATTCTTGAACCAAAACTCTCGCCGAGAAGAAAGGGATTTGCGTAGGATTAAACGTGGAATCAAGAATGTGAAATAAAGGGTTTTCATCTACGTGGCGAGAAGAGTTGTTTTGCATTTTGAGTGGAAAGAGAAAATGGGATGACAGTTTGGAGTGAAATGGAAAGCGGCAGTTTTTTCGCCTTCACTTAAACTAGAACTGGGTTGCGATCTTTCTAAACCCGGGATTCGGGTCGGAGCTAAAAATAGATAAACAGTTTTTTCAATTGCTGGCTTATCACAATACTAGGGACAAAAAAAAAGGCACGGGGAAAATTAAGCGAAGAAAAAATGCACTGGAGCCTATAGACCTGGGCACTATTTTCGTTGAGAAGATCAGTAGTAGTTGGCCCTGCATGATTCTGGAGGGTCGTATGGTTGGCCGTGGTGGCGGGCGGGGTTTAATAGTGACACCTGTGACGTTGTAAGTAGTTAGAATGTAGAGAGAGGAGATGAGAGAAAGAGAGAGAGAGAGAAGAGAGAGAGAGAGAGAGAGAGAACAGACAGAAGAGTGAGAGACAGACAGAGAAAGGAAAATAGAAGAGAGAGAGAGAGAGAGAGAGAGAGGAATCGGCACTCAGAGGAAGAAATATTGCTCCGGGGGAGACTAAATAGGAGGACAAACAAGCTCTTAACACCAATAAATCAGGAGAGAGATTGCCCCACAGATTGGGAAAGGACATCGAGCTCACCCACAAACCACGCAACACCTGCCAGCCGCCCCGGTAAACGAGAAGTTAGAAGAGATGGCGGCGGCAAGGTCGAACGTTACCCACACTTCCTGACGAAGCCGCGGGTCTGCTGCACGCAGAGGGGATGCCGAGCCTCCAGTTATATTCCCATCGCTTATGCCCGTGGTTTCCCCAGTGAAACGCTGCTTGAGCTTCTCTATGAATACAAATAGCCTCGTCTCCACACCAGTGCTACGGAGACTCATATTACCAGACGGACTAACAACTAATAGTGTGTCAAGAGTAAACCGAGGTAAAAGAAGTGGAATATATTCGGAGAGAAGGGAAGAAATTGGGAGAGGTATTGGAAAGGTAGGACGGTGGCTATAAGGTGAGCTAACGGAGGAGATAGAAGGTATGAAGTCAGATGGATAAAAAGGGAAAAAGGAAAAAAAAAAAAAAGAAAGGGGAAAGGGGAAAATATCCACCACATTAAAATGGTCGAAAGATTTTCCCCGGGGCATGATTCAAAACTCGGGACATCGAGCTCCCCACTCCAAGACGCTAACCATTTCTGCCACCGCCCCCCCGGTGGTAGAAGGAAAGAAGGGGATGGGGGCGCGCCCCCCCAAAGGGTTTATTCGAGGGTTTGCTCCCCCCCTTTGACGAGCCGCGGATGTTTTGTGTGACGGACGTCCGGGGATCCCCCCGAGGCCGCCATTTGATTTTCCCCCACGCTATGAAATTTTTCTGGGGTTTTCCCCAGTGAAGACGCGGGCTGTAGCTCCAAAAAACTAACCATAGGATTGCCTCATTGGGGACCCCACAAAAAAAGTTACCTTTGGCAACAAAGGGAAAAAAACAAACCCTAACTACCGAAACCCTAACGAAACCCAACCTAAAGTGTTCAAGAGAAAAACGCGACATACTTTTCCCAAAAAAACGGGGAATATGCCCCCGGGGAAAACCCTGCTTATGGGCCTGTCGTGGCGTGAGGCTTTGTCTTGCAGGATGTCCCGGGTTTGGGTTGTGTGGGTGTGTGGTGTGTAGGTGTTTTGTGTGTACTGGTGTGGGTGGGGGGTTTTGTGTGGGGGTGGTGTGTGGGGGGTTAGGTGTTTTGTGTGTAGGTGTGTGTGTGGGTTTTTGTTGTAGGTGGTGTGTGTGTGTGTGAGGTGTTGTGTGTGGTGTGGGGTGTGTGTGGGGGGGTGGGTGTATTTTTGTGTGTGTTGTGTTGTTGTGTGTTTGTGTGTACTGTGGGGGGTTTGGGTGTATTGTGTTGTGTGTGTTTTAATGTGTATGTGTGTGTGTGTTTTGTACTGGTGGTGGGGGGGGGGGGGGGGGGGGGGGGGTAAACCCCGTGGCTTCGCTTCGCTACGCTTCACAACCCTTTTTAATAAGAAAAATTTGGAAAACCAAAAAAAATTAAGGGGGCAGTGTTTAAAAAATTTAAAGTCAGGATTTTAAAGGGTTTAAATTGTAACCACTAATAATTTCCCCCGCCCCGAAAATTTAAAACAACAAACCAGTTTTCAAAAATAACAAGAATCAAATGTATTTTCTAACATAACAAAAAAAACCCCCGGGGTTATTATTTTACTTCTTTTAATTTTTGGCCCGGGGTTTTTGGGACTTTTTATTTTTAAAAGTTTATTTTTCCTTTTACCTTTCAAATTTTTTTTCCCTTATCTATTTTATCTTTTACTTCTCTCTTCTCTCTCCCCTCTTCTCCTCTCTCTCTCCCCTTCTCTCTCCTTCTCTCTTTTCTCTCTCTCTCTCTCTCTCTCTCTCCCCTCTCCTCTTTTCCTTCTCTCTTTTCTCTCTCTCTTTTCCTCTCTCTCTCTCTCTCTCTCTCTCTCTCTCCTCCTCTCTTCTCTCTCTCTTCTCTCTCTTCTCACACACACACACACACACACAACACCCACACAAAACAAAAACCCCAACACACACACACACACAGACAAAGCTGAAAATCTTTTCCTTCTAATCAAAGCACGTCATGCCAGCTAATCGAGTTTTGCGCCCAGACTAAGAGAGATAAAGGTTCGCAAAATTTTTTGGGCCTTTCATAAGAACATAGGAAACAAAAGGAAAAAAAAGAAGTAAAAAGGCACGTGTTTACCTACATGGGTAGTTCCTGTTCCTTTCGGTTTTAAAGGGAACGATTATACTTTCCCCGTTTTAAAAGCAGTGGCGTTTTGGCAGGGGTTCGTGGGCATCTCAAAAAGGGGAAAGGGGAAAGGAGGGGGAAGATTTAGCACAAAAAGCCTTTGATCCCCCCCTTTTCCCAGCGGGGCCAAATATTTACTGCATCAAAAATTGTTTTTGGGGAAGGGCGAGTGAGGATCCAATAAACTTTTTGAAAAAAAAAGGGAAAATAAAAGAAAAAAGGAAGCGGGAAAGGGGCCCAAAACTATATCAATGCGCGTAAAGGCGATATTTAAAAGGGATAAGACCCCATTTAAAAAAATTTTTATATTTATTTACAAATTTAGGAAGCGAACTTTACGGGGTTTTTCCCCAGGGAAAAAAAAAATGAGATCATTTTTTTTAGGAAAGGGAAACCCCACAGTGATTTTTTCCCTGTTTCAGAAATCATAAAAAAAGAAAACAAAAAACCCATACAAAAAGTGATCAAAAAAGAAAAAACAAAAACGAGGGATGACAAATTTTCCCAGGGGAAAAAACCCTAAACGAGGAGACGATCAAAATAGAGAAAAAAAACTAAACGAGAGATGATCGAATAGAGAAAAAACCCCAAACGAGAGGGACAAAAATAGAGTAAAAACTAAACAAAGAGGTGATCAATAGGGGTAAAAACAAAACGAGAGACGATCGAATGGGGGTAAAACAAAAACGAGAGATAAATCGAATGGGAGTAAAAACTAAACGAGAGACGATCGAAAGAGTAAAAACAAAAACGAGAGATGATCGAATAGAGTAAAAACTAAAACGGGGAGACGTTTCAAAATTAGAGTAAAAAAAACGAGAGATGACAAATAGAGAAAAAACAAAAACGAGAGACGATCGAATAGGTAAAAACAAAAACGAGAGATGATCGAATAGAGTAAAACAAACCCGAGAGGTGATAAAAAGGGATTAAAAACTAAAAAGAGGGTGATCGAAAGAGAAAAAAATAAAACTAGAGAGGGTTTTCGTTTTAAAAGAAAAACCCAAACGAGAGGTGATCGAATAGGGGAAGAAAAGATACCATAGGAGGCTAGTAAAAAAAGGAAACAAAGGACAGGTTGTATACTTAAAAAAAGAAAATTTTTTTTTCCCCTCTATTCAGTAATAATAAAAAAAGTACAAAAAACCCTTACAAGAGATGACGAACACAGGGAAAAAAAGCCCAAAAGGAGGATGTAAAGGAAAAAAAAGAGAGGGTGAAAGATATAAAACCATTTCAAAAAAGGAACAAAAGGATTCAGGGAAAGGAGATAAACCGAGCCCCCTAACTTCTGATTTTTCTAAAATTTTCTGTTTGGGGGCCCAAAAGAAAACCCTTTGTTTTGTTCAATGCACAAAAACAATTTCTTCACCTATCTACTCGAAAAAACCTCCCAAGAAAAAACCTTTCCCCTCTTTTTTCAATGACCCCAAAACTGTCTCCTTCTTTAAAAATGAAATTGGGGATACCTTTACAAAAAAATCTGAACTGGAAATCTCACATCTCATCTTTGTTTAAAACAGCTTCTAAGAAGTTGGGTTTGTCTGTGGCGTTGCGCCCCTTTTTTTTCCCCCCCCAAATTTGGGCTTGCTTCTACGGGGCCCTTATCCGCCGATGAAATGGAGTATGTCTCACATTTTTGGGGAGGACCCCAACTCATAAAGCTCTCCTAAACGGGGTTTGAGTAAAAAGCTTTTCGTTAAAAACCCCTCCCCTTTCGGGACTGATGTCTTCAATTTTTCAAATCACCCCCGAAATTTTGTTGCTTCTTTGCTCTTTTCTACCGTTATTTTCATCCCTCACTGCTCTTTGAAATTGCAAAAACGGCATGCCTCCCCCCCCCCCGCGGCCTCGCTGCAAAAGGGACGTTCTACTCATTCTCATCCCTTTTCTGCCCATTTTCCAATTGGCAAGAGTTAACAGATTTTTTACCTTTCATCCTTTCACTGGAAAAACTCTGGAACTCCTTCCTTTTTAAATTTTTTCCCACTTTCTATGATTTTAAATTTTTTCAAAAGGGGATTTAACAAAAACACCCCCCCAAAACAAAATTTGGCTCACCCCCTTTTTTTATTATTCTTTTAATTTGTTTTTTTTATGGGGACTGGAAAACAAGCGGGCTTTTGTTCCCCATTTTTTTTGGTTTTTGTCAGTCGGCCAGTTTTTTGTGATGTAAAAAAAAAAAAAAAAAAAAAAAAAAAAAAAAAAAAAATTTAGAAGAGAAGATTTTTAGTAGGAGATTTGTAGAAGAGAGATTTAGAAGAAAAAAATTGTGGAAAGAGATATTTTTGCATTTTTTTTTAGAGAAAGAGGCTTGTAGAAGAGAGATTTATGTAGTTTTTAGTAGAAGGGGCTTGTAGAAGAAAAAATTTATGTAGTTTTTTTAGAAAGAAGAAAACTTGTAGAAGAGAGTTTTATGTAGTTTTATTTAAAAAGGATTTGTAGAAGAAAGTTTTTTGGAGTTTTAGTAGAAGAGACTTTTAGAAGAGAGATTTATGTGGGTTTTTTAGTAAAAAGAGCCTTGTAGAAGGAAAATTTATGTAGTTTTTTAAGTAGAAGAGACTTGTAAAAGAGAGATTTTTGCAGTTTTTTGGGAGAAGAGACTTGTAAAAGAGAGTTTTAAATTGTAGAGTTTTTATTTAGAAGGAGACTTGTAGAAGAGAGATTTTTTTTAGTTTTTTTAGTAAAAAGAGATTTGTAGAAGATTTTATGTAGTTTTTGTAGAAAGAGGTTTGTAGAAGAGATTTTTGTAGATTTTTAGTAGAAGAAAATTGTAAAAAGGAGTTTTTTGTTTTTTTACTAGAAGGGATTGTAGAAGAGAGATTTTTAGAAAAAATTTTTAGTGAAGGGGATTTGTAAAAGAGAGATTTTTAGAAAATTTTTTAGTAGAAAAAGGTTTTAGAAATTTTTTAGTAGTAGAGATTTTGGTAAAAAAGAGATTTGTTCATGGCCCGAGGCTTTTGGGGAAACCCTTTTTTAAGAGGGGCTGATGGAAACCCTTGGAAATTTCTTTTAGGGGGCCAAGATTTCCTCTGAGGCTTCCTTTAAAAGGGGAGACTCACTCGCCGGGTTGCTGCTGCAGGATGATCTTTTTGTGTGTGTGGGGTGTGTGGGGTGTGTTTTGGTGTGTGTGTGTGTGTATGTGTGTGTTTTGTTGTGTTTTTGGGGGGTGGGTGGGTGGGTGGGTGGGGGGTGGGGGGTGTGGTTGGGTGGGTGGGTGTGTGTGTGGGGGGGAGGGGGAGGGGTTTTCCCGTGCAGGGTTGTAGGGTTTTAAAGGGAAGACTTTTATAACATGCTATTTTTTGGGGGGTTTTAATGTTAGGGATTTTTTTTTTTTTGCTTTTTTAGTAAGTTTTGAAATTTGTTTTAAAATATATTTTTGATTTTTTTTTTGTTTTTGGAATTTGGGGGTTTTTTTTTGTTAAATTTTTTTTTGGGGAAATTTTTTGTTTGTTTTGTTTTGCTTTGGGAAAATTTTGTCTTTAAGAGGCGTTATAGTTGTTGTTTTGAGTGATGAAGGTGTGTCAAGTGAAAGGAAGATTACAACAACAGAAAAAAGCCGTCGTTACAGTAGTAAAGTAAAAGTAAAAGTTAAATAGTTAAGTTAAGTAAGTAAAGTTAAATACTCTGTTACAGTTTTCACAAATGTTACGTCAGCATAACTTCTGCCATTGGCGTCGCGGCACTTTGCAAATCTTTGCATTGGAATTTTTTTTTTATTTCCTACATTTTTTTTTTTTTCATTTTTTCCTACATTTTCATAGATTTGTCCTACACCTTTTCCTCCATTTTAGTCATTTATTTAATAGGAAATGGTGAAATTTAATGTTTTTACCCCTTCTATATCAGACGGTTTTTTTTTTATCAGGAAAGCGTGAAACCAATGTAATTTTTTTCCTCCCATATCAGTTTTTTTTTGTTGTCAGGAAATGGTGAAATCATTATATTTACCTTCCATTTCAATCGGGTTTTTTTTTTGTCAGGAAATGAACGATATTTTCCCCCTCCATTTCAATATTTATTTATCAGGAAATGGTGAAATTGGGTGTTTTTTCCCTTTCCCTTCAGGGTTTTTTTTTCCCCTAATTCCCAAAACCAAAAATTTTTTAAACAATTTCTCGTCCTTCTGTAGGAAGTGGTATTTAATTTCCTAATTTTTTTTTTTGGGTGGGTGGGGTGGGGGGGGGGGGGGGGCCAAAAATTTGGATGGGCAAAAATAAGCTTTGTATTCAACATGGGATACAAAGGTTTTTCCCCGAACAACCTTACACACCACACACAACCCCCACCCACACACACCCCACACACACACACACACCAAAACACCCCACCAAATACCCCCCCACCCCATCCCCAAACCCCACACCCAAAACACACCCCACCCCCACCCCACCATCCCCCCCCACCTACACACACCCCTACCCCCAAAAAACATAACACCCCAAAAACACCACCCACACACCCCACCACCACACACCCCACACACCAACCCCCAAAACACACAAAAAACACACCCATACAGCACATAAAACACATCCCCACACACACACACACATACACAAAAAACATAAAACCCTCCCCCATACCTCCCTCTCCCCCCAAACCCTTTCAAAAACACACACCCACACACCCCACACACACACACCCCCCACCACACACACACCCACACACACACCCACACACCCCAAAACACACACAACACACAACACACACACACACACACACACACACACACCCCCACCCACACACCCACAAACACACACACACACCAAACCCCACAACAAAACACCCCACACACACACACACACACACCCCACACCCCACACCTGGATTTGGTTTCAATTAAGTCCACTCCCCAAATTTTTTTTTCCCTTTTTTTTGCCACAAAGATTTTTTTTGTTGGGCCCTACGCGGGTTTTAAAGGGATTGGTCTAAGTAAAAGGAGAAAAAACCAAAAAAAATTTTTTTATTACTGAGTGTTTTGTGTAGAAAACTTGCTACGACATTTTTACTACAAAAGTAAAGGTAAAACAAGACTGGGGGGGGTATAAACAACAACAAAAAACAACAACTAAAAGAAACAGACTTTTGGGTTTCTCCCTTTTTTTTTCCCTTTGGCCCGTCCTTTTTATGTAAAAAAAGGAAAAAATAATAATAATTGAAAAAAAAAAAGAAGCAACACAACAACAACAAACAATAAAAAACAGCAAACAATTACAAAAGACAACAGTTTTTCAGTCTTAATTGTTTTTCTCTTTGCCCCCAAAGTCTCTCTTCCCGTATTGCGGGTGTCATCAAAAAACACCACCACCATCACCACTACGGACTTTGCACTTTATATCACCCCAAAACCAAAAGGGGTCATCACCCTCCTAGAAACCCCCATCCTCACCTTTTAAAATAAACCCTTCTATAATTTATCACCACCCATCTCACCACACATCATCACCCCCACTGTATCATTTACCACCCAAAACCCGTAAACCCTCTTACACTCATCACCCCCACCTTTTCATCACCATCTCACTAAAAATCACCACCCCCCAAGTAAGAGGGTCATCACCCTTCTTTCTCACCATCATCCCACCCCGTAACCCCCCCCGGGCCCCACCATCCCTTCTCATCACTTTTTTGGGGAGCAATTTTTTTTTCCCCCAACTTCCAAACAGTTGAGATCTGCCCCTCGTTCTTGGGGGGGGCAAAATTTCCTTTACTTCGCACCGATTTTAAATTTTTTTTCTTTCTCTCCTTTTTTTCACAGTACGTTCAAAATTTGGGTTTTTTTTTCAGGGTTGATTTTCTGTGTATTCTTGAAGGGTTGCCCACGGGGGTGTCAAACATTGCCGCGTAGCCTTGGCCCTGGAAAAGCCCCAGTTTATTGGGGTGCCCCATAGAAAATCAGGCCCCAACAGGTCACCCTCCGGCCTGCGCCCCCCGCCTGCCTGCCGCCTCCCCCTGGGCGGCCCTGACGTTTTTTTTGGCGTGACGTGATTTAAAGGGTCGGGGGGTAAAAAACCAAAAAGTTCCCGATGAAAGGAGCTATTTTGGGGGCCCCAGGCCCCATTTCTTTCCCGTCTTTGGGGGTAATGCAAGGCCCCCCCTTTTAGTGAGGCACCGCCCAGGCCTTCCCAAGGGCCCCCAAATGGACAAAATACAAAGAAAGTTTACAAAAAATCTAACCCCCGGGGGTGTCTGAGGCGGGGGATGGATTGCGAGGAGCACAAAACGGGCACGGGCGGCACTTTCGCGGCGGGCCCCCAGGGAAACCAGGGGCCCCGCCCCGGCACGGCAGGGGGGAGGAACCACAGAGGAGGGTAAGGGGGGGCGCCGCGCGCCCCCCCACGTCACCGCCACCCGCCAACAAAAAAGCCCCAGCTTTTGAAGCACGTGGGACGAGGGGCCCGGCGCCCCCCCCCCCCCCCCCGCCCCCCCCCACGCCCGCTACTTGTTACGCCCGCCACTTGTTACGCCCTGGCGCGGCTCATGGGTTCCGGCGCCGCCCCGTGACGGAGACTTGACCGCAGGAAGCTGCCGGCCCGTGCACGCTTCGCCGCGCCCGCCCGCCCGTGATGGGTCGGTCACCTTAAGGCCCCATGACCACCGCCCCTCCTCCCTGCACGGCCCCGCGACACTCACGCACACTTGTGGCTGTGATCATTGTCCCCGCCCGAGGCCCAGCCCGTGCCGCCGCCCGAGGCCCCGCCCGTGCCGCCGCCCGTGCCGCCGCCCGAGGCCCAGCCCGTGCCGCCGCGCACCGGCAGCCCCGCCCGCGCAGGCAGCACCGGGCGGTAGTGCGTGGGGCACCTGTGTCTGGGGCGGCGGGCAGGGCAGGGCAGGGCAGGGCTTGGGGCGCCTCACTGCAGGCCTGTCTCGCATATTTCAAGTGTTGTGTTTGCTGTGTGACGGGTTTCCCAGAATCCTCGTCGCGGGTTTCCTGGCCGTGACAATGTTTTTTTTTATTTCCCAATTCCCTTGATGCTTTGCCTTTCAGATTCTAACTTTTTACCGACCTTCACTTTATTTTATCCTTATTTTTGGCTCTTTTTTGCTAACATCTGACCGGCTTTCCCGACGCTTCTCCTGTTTTCATCCTTTTCCAAAACTTTTCATTCACGTCTGCTTCTCTGGCATTTTGTTTTACCTCAAATTTCCTCTTGTTCTCCGGAGTTATATTTGACTTGATTTTTTTTGCCAACTAACTTTCATAACTTTTGGTCGTATATTTCAGACAGTTGTGATTTTTTTCCCTCCTTTTTTCTCTCTTTCGTCACATTTAAGTTACGTGGAGGGACTTTATTTTCACGGTTATTTATTCTACTCTTTAACTTAGGCATCAGGTGGTGGTGGTGGTGGTGGTGGTAGTGGTGGTGGTGGTGGTGGGTGATGGTGATGGTGGTGGTGGTCTTGGTGGTGATAGTGGTGGTGGTGGTGGTAGTGGTGGTGGTGGTGGGGTGGTGAGTGGTGGTGGTGGGGGGTGTGGTGTGGTGGGGGGTGATTGGTGGTGGGATAGTGGTGTGGTGGTGGTTAGTGGTGGTGATAGTGGTGGGTGTGTGGTGGTAGTGGTGGTGATAGTGGTGGTGTGTGGTGGTGATGATGGTGTCGGTGGTGGTGGTGGTGGTGGTGATAGTGGTGGTGGTGGTGGTGGTGGTGATAGTGGTGGTGGTGGTGGTGATAGTGGTGGTGGTGGTGGTGATGGTGATGGTGGTGGTGGTGGTGGTGATAGTGATGGTGGTGGTGGTGGTGGTGGTGATGGTGGTGGTGGTGGTGATGGTGGTGGTGGTGGTGATGGTGGTGATAGTGGTGGTGGTGATACTGGCAACCACCACCAGGACTGTGTAGACACGACTCGCAATCATTTCACGCAATGAGAGTAACCATCAGAGGCCCGCGAGATAAATTTATTATTCCGAGATAAACAGTGACAACCGGGGATTTGATATGTAATATTTATCGAGGCGATTTTTAAATGATTCTATTGTATTTGAGTTTACTACGTCTGAGGGCAGCCCATTCCATACGTTTACAACACGGTTTGTGAAGAAGTACTTTGCTTCGTTCGTTACAAACAGTTTCCTGTTTATTTTATATCCGTTGTTTCTAGTTGAGCTTGACCGGTCTAGCGTGAAAAGATTTTCTGGGACTACGTTCGTAAATCCATTGAAGATTTTAAAGACTTCGATGAGGTCACCTCTTATCCTTCGTTTTGTTGGAGAATAGTATTCTTGAGCGATTTCGTAATTTATGT
>JACEEZ010019485.1:0-22183 GCA_016584305.1 Chionoecetes opilio
TGCGAAGCAGGAAGGACCGTAGAAGCTGGCACTGTGTACCATAATCATTGCTATGTAAGGACTAAGTGGAGAAAAAGAAATGGCTCCACTTCTCCACTCACAAAGCTCCACATGTAACCTCGTATGTCTGGCAGCGACGCACTGCAGGGCGCGGCAGGCAGTACCTGGTGAAATCGCTCACCTACCATCACGGGCATTTTATTCGTTTGCCCGCGGGCACAAGCGGTGAGCCCGTCAACAGGCAAACTGCTCGCTTGTGCCCGCGGGCATTGCCCGCTAGTGTGGACGGACTTAAGGACTCATTGAATCACTACAGACACAGGGCCGATAAGGCGGGGGATCCTGCAGGCTGAGGGAAGGCTGGGATGCCGTGGGTGTAGCCTGCCATTCCAGGATGATTGTGTCGACGGTAAACTTGGGAACTGATAAGGACTTACACTGCCACTTGTACTAATCACGCTAGTACTTTATAAAGTTAGGATAAATAAATTGCTCCAGTTTTCCCTTAAAGCCCAACATGACCTACGTAATGTCCGGTTGCATCGGCATGGAAGGCGCGGCGCCGCGGTACCTGGGAAATCGTACGTCATGCACGCATTTAGATTCGTTTGCGCGACAATTGGTATCACAGGCAAACTGTGCTTGTTCCCTGACAGCATATGGGCCTAGTAATGTGACAGAGCTTCAAACCATGAAAACAGAAAACAGGCCCGAAAGGGGGGGACTGGCTAGGGTAAGCCCCCGCTACTATGGCCCTGTGCGGTTTGCGGCTCTAAACCCACTTGCCCATAACCACGCTACCGTCATGTGTCTGCAAGACCGGATAAACGTTAGGAACTGATAAGCAATTCGCACCACATCATTACCTCTCGTACTACTCCGTACCGCTTACGTCTACTTTATAAGGTTATGATCCTATTAATACCTTATCAATCATCTTTTTTCCGTTTTTCCTTTAAAGTAGGCCCGTTATTAATCCAATGGACCCTACCCTAACTACTCCACGGTTTTACAATCAGGTGCATTGTGGGGAAAGGCGGGGTCTGCCGCGGGGACTACGAAGAAAATCGTCGATGGAAGAATTTTGAGTTATTTTTTGCTGCGAAATTGATATTCCAGGTGCTAATACTGTGCTCTGTTCTCGCTGAAACATATAGAGAAGCCTGAGGAAATGGCTGATGTGCCAAGTTCAAACCACCGAGACAGAGTCATAATGGCTCGTCAGTAAGGTTAGCAACTGGTAGGTAGGTAATTCGGTCCTACCACTTTGGTTAGTTCTTAATGTAGACTCTGGTGTGACTGTTGTTCACGGTTAGAAGCTCTCTGCACATCAACCATCACCTAGTTTCTCTATGTTGTCATAAGCACGGTAACTATAGCCCTGGATAGGAATTTGCCCAAAACAATCGAATTTTTTTCATTCGCGCAAAGTCTTCTCTTTGTAGGTTTTGGTAACATAATCTGGTAGTCGATAGTATTAAACATCAACTTTTAATGAGTTCCTTTTGTGTCTTCATAATAAAAGTAGGGTATTATTCTAGTGCAGTTTGCCCATACTCCCCCTCTCCCACAAACATGGAGCTTGGGGGAATGCGACTGGGGAAATGCGGGATTTTTGGCTGGGGTACAAAATATGCGTCGCAACCACATAGTTTTTGAGTTAGGGGTGTTGTAAAAATTGCCTAGATCAAGGGAAAATTCATTGGATTTCTTCTTTGAGTCCAGAGACGTGTGAACCTGACTATCCTCACAGAATGATGACCCAAGTGTCGAGAACCCCCCCAACCCCCCGCTAGAAGGTTAGGTTAGATTTGGTTAGGTTAGGGCAGGTTAGATTTGGTTAGGTTAGCTTAGGTTATATTTGGTTAGGTTAGGTTAATTTTGGTTAGGCAAATTTCTCTAGATATAAGGTAATTACCCTAGATCCAGGAAATTTTACCACCCATACACAACTCTTAAATTATGTGTTTCCGACGCATAATTTGTTCCCCACCCGAAAACCCCACATTAAATATTAAACCCCACATATAAAATTATAGTGTTTGCCCATACTCTCCCAAGTTTACCAAACAAGTTTGGAGACCTGTGGGAATGCGGGGTTTTCGGGTGGGGAACAAATTATGCGTCGGAAACACATTATTTAAGAGTTGTGTATGGGGGGGTAAAATTCCCTAGATCTAGGGTAATTACCTTATATCTAGAGAAATTTGCCTAACCAAAATTAACCTAACCTAACCTAACCAAATATAACCTAAGTTAACCTAACCAAATCTAACCTAACCAAATCTAACCAAACCAAATCTAACTAAACCTAACCTAACCAAATATAACCTAACCAAATATAACCTAACCAAATATAACCTACCTTAACCTAACCAAATATAACCTAACCTCCTAGCGGGGGGTTGGGGGGGTTCTCGACACTTCGGTCATCATTCTGTGAGGATCGTCAGCTTCACACGTTTCTGGACTCAGAAGAAATCCAATGAATTTTCCCTTGATCTAGGCAATTTTTACAACACCCCTAACTCAAAAACTATGTGGTTGCGACGCATATTTTGTACCCCAGCTAAAAATCCCGCATTCCCCCAGGTCCCCAAGCTTGTTTTGTGGGAGAGGGGGAGTATGGGCAAACACTAGAATAATACCCTACTTATTATGAGAAAAGACAACAAAAGGAACTCAATTAATAAGGTATTTTAATACTATCATAACCATGAATATGTATACAAACTACAAAGAGAAGACTACGACGATGAAAAAATTTAGAGTTGTTTTGGGCGAAATTGATATTCCAAGTGCTATATTTCCGTGCTCGCTGACAACATATAGAAGACCTGAGGTGATGGTTGATGTGCAGAGGCTTCTAAACCAGGAAAACAGTCACAGCAGTCTCATTAAGAAGTAAGCAAGTAGTAGGGACACATTATGTACCTACCAGCTGCTTACCTTTTGACGAGGCTCTGTTATGACTCTGTTTTCTTGGTTTAGAAGCCTCTGCACATCAGCCATTACCTCAGGTCTTCTCTATAGTGTTGTCAGCGAGAACAGAGCACAGTAATATAGCACCTGGAATATCAATTTCGCGCAAAATAAATCTAAATTCCTCCATCGCCGTAGTTTTCCCTTCGTAGGTCCACCCGCGGCGACCCCGCCTTATCCCCACAATGCACCGATGTAAACAAACCGTGACGTAGTTATGTCTGGGGCCCATTGTATACCTTCCTAAGACATAAGCTCCTTTAAAAGAGGAGCATCAAAACACCTTCTGAATTAGATTGGCCAAGCCTTTTGAAACTCTTTCGGTAAATGCTTTACGGGATGTGGCAATAAGGGAATTTTGTGATTTTTTGTACATTTTTTTCTGCTCTTAGTCGGCCAGTCCCCTATGACGTTCATAAAAAATAAAAAATAAAAAATATAAAAAAGTATTTGATATTGTACGCAACGTGATGGCCAATTGATAATGATACCGATAAGAAAGTCTAAATATCTTGTGGTATTATTGTTCTCACTCCACCACCATAAACCACTGCAATGATGCAAGTCTAGCTTTTAGTAAGCAGCTCTCATTCATGCAATAACATCGCCTCAAAAAGTGAATAAAAAAGGTAACAAAAGGCTGGCGAGCAATAAAAAAGGTTTTGTAACAAAAGGCTGGCAAGATATACATTATTACTTGTTTGGAAAAGTGTTCAAGAAAATAACTCCGACAGAACCAAGGAATATAGAGGACAAGGAAGGTGGAGTCCTATGTAAGCAGAAAATCCCTGCCCTATGCACTTGCTGGCGCTTAGATGGCGCTACCGTCGCCTCTTCAGGGAATGTAAACAAACTGACCCACAAGGCCCACATGGCTACTGACACCAAAGACGCAAGAATGCCGCCCGCCGCCTTCGCTATCCCTACTGTGTGTGTGACAAGAAGAGACGAAAAACACCCTGGAGTGAGGCTGCAGTTGTTCCCGAAAGATGCTAGAAGGTATGTAAGTGTCGTTTTAAAGGATATTTGAGTCAATAAGAAAAAACCCAGAGTGCCCAAAATATCCTAAAAAGAGCTACCCTTATAAAGCGCTCCCTCCTGCCTCTTAAGCTATCACTGGGCATGTCTAATCTAAAGGGCTCAAGGTAGTCAAAGCCTGCCACCGTGCTGGCCGAAAATAAAAGAAACTAGATAAGCCCTTTACCGTGCACACGGGATACATTTGTTTCGGGCGCCAGTTGAATCAGGCCCGCCTATATTAAATGCTTTTAGGGACGAGAGTTTCGCGGTCGTTTTCAGAGACACAGACTATTTTTCTTGGCCCCACAATAGGTGCTTGGCGAGCGGAGCCCCCCAGCTAGGTGGTGTGGTTACATTTTGGGTTTGGAGGTTAGGTTAGATTGTCGAGTGGGGTCAGTTGTGCAGTCAGTTCGTATAAAAGTGTTTCGTACACCAGTAGATTCGTACTCCAAAAAGTTTTTCTATACGAAAAACCTAGTCGTTTCGTACACTCAGCTCAGTTGAAAGTTGGTTTCGTACATGACAAACCTTCTTTGGGTGTTGTGATTAAATATATATATATATTATATAATATATATATATTATATAATATAATATACTATATATATATAATGTATATATGATAGATATATTATAAAATTGATATATATATATATATATATGATATATATATTATATATATTATAAAATATAATAAAATATATATATATTATTATAGATAGATATGATATATATATATATATATATATATATATATAAGGATATAGATATATATAATATATATATATAAGTAATATATATATATAATATAATATTATATTATATATTATATATATTATATATATTATTATACTATATATATATAGAATATATAAAAATATAAAATATATATGTATATGATATATATATATATATATATATTATTATATATAAAATATATATATATATATATTATATATAATATTAATATTTAAAATATTTATATAGAAATTTTTGTAAAAATTATTTATATATGTTTTAAAATATAAAGAATATATTAATTAAAAATTTTTAAATTATAATATATATTATTATTAAAATAATTGTATATAAATTTAATAAGTTATTATTATTAAGGTTATTATAATGTATTAAAATTTTTATTTTATTTAATATAAAATTTAATTAAAATTTAATTTTAATTTAATTTATTTAAAGATTATTAAAAATTTTTTGTTTTTTCCANCGTTTAAATTCTCAATCGGAAATACCGTTTGATGATTTTATTTAATTATTTAACGCTAATTTATGCATGGTTCTAATTAATTTATCAGATAACGAAATATAGCAATGGAAAGCTAATAAAATTGCGCTTCTATTGATATCCTTCATGATAAAAGTTGACTCGCAAAGTTTTCAATGACAGAGTTTGAATTTGAATATTAAATTCATGCATATTTCTTAAGTCTCGTAATGGCATTTTTTTAGCGTGTTTTACTGTTTGTATTTGATAATATTATAGAACAAACATTTACGAAGATTACAGTATATCATATATACTGATAAACCAGTCTATATGATCCGTTATATATTTATATATAATATATATATATATAATATATATATCTAATATATAATTTATATATATATATATATCTATATATATATATTATATTATATATATATATATATATTATACATATCATATACATATATATATACATATACATTATACATAATATATATACATATACATATATATACATATACCATACATATATATATATATATATATATATATTATATCTATATATATATATATATATATATTTATATATTATATATAATATATATATATTATATGAATCCGAGCGGCCCTCCGACTACAGGCCTTGTGCGACAGGCCGATATTCCGTGCGCAGTCCAGGTATACAGTGGTCTATGGTTCAGGAAATGGCGGTAATTGTTGTTGTGTTTCCAAGGTGATGGCTGGGACTGTTAGTTCGTTTTTTTTTTACTTTTATTATAAATGTGTGTTTTTTATTGTCGTTTAATTTTATCTAGTTGACTATTGTTTTATGTTTCTTGGTAGTTTTGTTGTTTTACAGTAAAATATATTCTTTTTCCGTTGTTGATCGGTTTTATTTTCCAGTTGATTACCTCCGCCTATGAGGTTTGGTTTGTCTCTCAGTTTGTCTGTTTATTTGCTTTGTGTGTTAACAGGACTACACAAAAAGCTAGGGCGGATTTGCATAAAATGTTTACTCAAGGTGCGTGGGGTTTGGCATAATTTAGAAGTGAATAACTTTTGGAGTCGATCCAAATGCTGATCTTGATCCAGGAATTTTTGGAAGGATTTTCTTTCTCTGCATAATAAGGCAAAATTATATATTTTGCTCGAAGTGAATGTCTCGTTAGTCGGAAGTTTTAATTTCACTCGTATATTCATGTATATGTTTTTTCTCTATTTCAGAAGTGAGAAATGAAGAAGAAAAGAAAGTGAAAACTAGAACGTGAGAGACTGATGATACTGGAAGAATGGAATTGAAAATAGAGATAGAAAATTGAAAGCGAAAGAGACAGAAGATATAAGATAATTGAAGAAACAGGCAGACTTTGTTTAATTCACCATAGCTATACCAATTATAACTGATCCTTGAAGTGTAAGAGAAACTGGAATCTAAGCCTGTCATCATCAGTGCAACGCCTAAAGCTCCGTCTACACTAGCGGGCACAGCCCGCGGGCACACTGAAACGGTCGTCCACACAGCAGAGCCTGCCTGGCCCAGTCAGAGGCGAGCAGCTGGGTAGCCAGGCAGTGTAGCCGTGCTCTATTCAGGAAGATTGTGTGCGGTACGACAACAATGCGAAGCAGGAAGGACCGTAAGAAGCTGGCACTGTGTAACATAATCATTGCTATGTAAGGACTAAGTGGAGAAAAAGAAGTGGCTCCACTTCTCCACTCCAAAGCTCCACATGTAACCTCGTATGTCTGGCAGCGACGCACTGCAGGGCGCGGCAGGCAGTACCTGGTGAAATCGCTCACGTACCATCACGGGCATTTTATTCGTTTGCCCGCGGGCACAAGCGGTGAGCCCGTCAACAGGCAAACTGCTCGCTTGTGCCCGCGGGCATTGCCCGCTAGTGTGGACGGACCTTAAGGACTCATTGAATCATACAGACACAGGGCCGATAAGGCGGGGGATCCTGCAGGCTGAGGGAAGGCCGCCGCGATGGCCCTGTGGGTGTTGGAGGCTCTGAAACCCCACTTGCCCTAAACGCGACGCTACCGTCACTGTGCTCCTCAGACGCGGATTAGGAACGTGTAGGGAACTGATAAGGAATTCCACCACTTCCATTACCTCTCGTACTACCACCACCGCTACGTCTACTTTATAAAGGTTTATTGTGATCCTTATATTATCAACATCATCATTTTTCCAGTTTTTCCCTTTAAGCCCTTTATTAATCCAATGGACCCTACCCATAACTACGTCACGGTTTGTTTACATCGGTGCATTGTGGGGATAAGGCGGGGTCGCCGCGGTGGCCCTCCGAAGGGAAAACTGGCGATGGGAAATTGTGATTTTTTTGCGCGAAATTGATATTCCAGGTGACTATATTATGTGTCTGTTTCGCTGACAACAACTATAGAGAAGACCTGAGGTAATTGCTGATGTCAGAGGCTTCTAACCTAGAAACAGATCATAACAGAGCCCGTCAAAGGTAAGCAACTGGTAGGTACGTAACGTGTCACTACCACTTGCTTACTTCTTATGAGACTTTTGCTGTGGTGGTTTCCTTGGTTTAGAACCCTCTGCACATCATCCATCACCTCAGGTTTCTCTATTTGTCAGCAGCAGGAACTATAGCACTGGAATATCAATTCGCCCAAACAACTCGAATTTTTTTCATCGTCGTAGTCTTCTCTTTGTAGGTTGTAATACATATTTCATGGTTAGGGATAGTTAAATTAAAACCTTATTATTGAGTTCCTTTTGTTGTCTTTCTCATAATAAGTGGGTATTATTCTAGTGTTTGCCCATACTCCCCCTCTCCCACAAAATAAGCTTGGGGACCTGGGGAAATGCGGGATTTTTGGCTGGGGTACAAAATATGCGTCGCAACCACATAGTTTTTGAGTTAGGGGTGTTGTAAAAACTGCCTAGATCAAGGGAAAATTCATTGGATTTCTTCTTTGAGTCCAGAGACGTGTGAACCTGACTATCCTCACAGAATGATGACCCAAGTGTCGAGAACCCCCCCAACCCCCCGCTAGAAGGTTAGGTTAGATTTGGTTAGGTTAGGGCAGGTTAGATTTGGTTAGGTTAGCTTAGGTTATATTTGGTTAGGTTAGGTTAATTTTGGTTAGGCAAATTTCTCTAGATATAAGGTAATTACCCTAGATCCAGGAAATTTTACCACCCATACACAACTCTTAAATTATGTGTTTCCGACGCATAATTTGTTCCCCACCCGAAAACCCCACATTAAATATTAAACCCCACATATAAAATTATAGTGTTTGCCCATACTCTCCCAAGTTTACCAAACAAGTTTGGAGACCTGTGGGAATGCGGGGTTTTCGGGTGGGGAACAAATTATGCGTCGGAAACACATTATTTAAGAGTTGTGTATGGGGGGGGGGGGGTAAAATTCCCTAGATCTAGGGTAATTACCTTATATCTAGAGAAATTTGCCTAACCAAAATTAACCTAACCTAACCAAATATAACCTAAGCTAACCTAACCAAATCTAACCTGCCCTAACCTAACCAAATCTAACCTAACCTTCTAGCGGGGGGTTGGGGGGGTTCTCGACACTTGGGTCATCATTCTGTGAGGATAGTCAGGTTCACACGTCTCTGGACTCAAAGAAGAAATCCAATGAATTTTCCCTTGATCTAGGCAGTTTTTACAACACCCCTAACTCAAAAACTATGTGGTTGCGACGCATATTTTGTACCCCCAGCTAAAAATCCCGCATTCCCCCAGGTCCCCAAGCTTGTTTTGTGGGAGAGGGGGAGTATGGGCAAACACTAGAATAATACCCTACTTATTATGAGAAAAGACAACAAAAGGAACTCAATTAATAAGGTATTTTAATACTATCATAACCATGAATATGTATACAAACTACAAAGAGAAGACTACGACGATGAAAAAATTTAGAGTTGTTTTGGGCGAAATTGATATTCCAAGTGCTATATTTCCGTGCTCGCTGACAAGATATAGAAGACCTGAGGTGATGGTTGATGTGCAGAGGCTTCTAAACCAGGAAAACAGTCACAGCAGTCTCATTAAGAAGTAAGCAAGTAGTAGGGACACATTACGTACCTACCAGCTGCTTACCTTTTGACGAGGCTCTGTTATGACTCTGTTTTCTTGGTTTAGAAGCCTCTGCACATCAGCCATTACCTCAGGTCTTCTCTATAGTGTTGTCAGCGCGAACAGAGCACAGTAATATAGCACCTGGAATATCAATTTCGCGCAAAATAAATCTAAATTCCTCCATCGCCGTAGTTTTCCCTTCGTAGGTCCACCCGCGGCGACCCCGCCTTATCCCCACAATGCACCGATGTAACAAACCGTGACGTAGTTATGTCGGGGCCCATTGTATACCTTCCTAAGACATAAGCTCCTTTAAAAGAGGAGCATCAAAACACCTTCTGAATTAGATTGGCCAAGCCTTTTGAAACTCTTTCGGTAAATGCTTTACGGGTGTGGCAATAAGGGAATTTTTGTGATTTTTTGTACATTTTTTTCTGCTCTTAGTCGGCCAGTCCCCTATGACGTTCATAAAAAATAAAAATAAAAAATATAAAAAAGTATTTGATATTGTACGCAACGTGATGGCCATTGATAATGATACCGATAAGAAAGTCTAATATCTTGTGGTATTATTGTTCTCACTCCACCACCATAAACCACTGCAATGATGCAAGTCTAGCTTATAGTAAGCAGCTCTCATTCATGCAATAACATCGCCTCAAAAGTGAATAAAAAAGGTAACAAAAGGCTGGCGAGAAATAAAAAAGGTTTTGTAAAAAAAGGGCTGGAAAGATATACATTATTACTTGTTTTGGAAAAGTGTTCAAGAAAATAACTCCGACAGAACCAAAGGAATATAGAGAAAAGGGAAGGTGGATCCTATGTAAGCAGAAAATCCCTCCCCTATGCACTTGCTGGCGCTTAGATGGCGCTACCGTCGCCTCTCAGGGAATGTAAACAAACTGACCCACAAGGCCCCATGGCTACTGACACCTAAGACGCAAGAATGCCGCCCGCCGCCTTTTCGCTATTGCTACTGTGTGTTGACAAGAAGAGACGTAAACCCCTGGAGTGAGGTTTCCCGTTGTTCCAGAAAGATGCTAGAAGGTATGTAAGTGTCGTTTTAAAGGATATTTGAGCCCATAAGAAAAATCAGAGTGACCAAATACCCTTTAAAAAAAGAGCTACCCTTTATGAGCGCTCCCTCCCTTGCCTCTTAAGCTATCACTGGGCATGTCTAACTCTAAAGGGTTTCAAGGTAGTCAAGCCTGCCACCGTGCTGGCAAAAATAAAAAAAACTAGATAACCCGTTACCGTGCACACGGATACAGTTGATTCGGGCCGCCAGTTGAATCAGGCCGCCTATATTAAATGCATACTGACGAGATTTTCGCGGGTCGTTTTCAGAGACACAGACTATTTTTTCTTGCCTACAATAGGTGCTTTGGGGAGCGGAGCCCCCCAGCTAGGTGGTGTTGGTTACATTTGGTTAGGAGGTTAGGTTAGATTGTCGGTGGGTCAGTTGTGCAGTCAGTTCGATAAATTTTTTTCCCGTACACCAGTAATTCGTACTCCAAAAGTTTTTCCTATACGAAACCATAGTCGTTTCGTACACTCAGCTCAGTTGAAAGTTGGTTTCGTACATGACAAACCTTCTTTGGTGTTGTGATTAAATTTTATATATATATATATAATATATATATATAAAATTTTATATATATATTTTATATATATGTATTTATATATATGTATATATATATATATTTTTATAGTATATATATATATATATATATATATTTTTATATTATATATAATTTTATATATATTATTATTTTATATATATATATTATATTATATATATATATATATATATTGTATATATTAATATATAGTATTATATAATTATATTATATATGTATATATAAAATTTATATTTTTATTATGTTATATATTTATATTTTATTTAATATTATATATATATATATATATATATTATATATATATATATATATATATTCTATATATATTATATATATATATATATTTATATTTTTGTATTGTAAGCCGTAGTTACCTTCTCAAACTTTATTTTGATCATATCTTCTGTAGCGCCATTAGCATCAGCGGAGTTTGGGGCTAGATGTGGCAGCAGGGGAGGACAGCTCTACCATTACTACCGGAAATAGGCACACAGTGGTTTGTACAGACTATGCATTATTGTTATCATCAACCCATCTATATTAAGGGTTTGTATTTATTCTTATTAATGGCTTCCAGCCCTTATAAGTGTATTGGAAAAAGTTTTATTTTCTCTCTTTTAAATTTTATATGGCTTTAGCATTGGCAGGTACAGTATCAATGTTCTAATTATGTAAGGATTATTACTGATATTTTGTTTTGACAGATTGTTTTGACACTGATGTTGGAGTGCTGCCTAAACCCCAGTACCAGCCACAGCCTCCCACCACATAAGCCACAGCCACACCCTTCCCACCACATAAGCCACAGCCACAGCCTCCCCCCCACTCATTCACGCCACAGCAAATGGATGGTATTGGGAGATTATAATGTTAACATTTTGCATGATGTTAGTCTCCACTTATGAATTATAGTCTGAGATGTAATTATACCTTGTATCGACAAATTTCCGTATACAGTCTCAGAAAGATATCAACAATGATTTGGTTTTTTCGGGTGGGGGTGCCAGGAGCCTCTGCTTCCCTCTTCCATGGTGCCTCCTCCAGCAGCACCAGTGACCTCACCTCACATACATGCTGTAGAGGGTAAAAACTCATCGAGTATTTCCTTTCTTAAAATTGCATAATACCAGTTTGCTAGTTTTTTGTTTATTATTGATACTGTCATTTTCTTTTTATCCCTAAAACTGTCAAACAACCTTTCTCCTCACTATACATATCTCACATCTCCTCCTCATCTTTTTTAAACCCACTTCCTATTCACCATCTTACATTTCCTTCCATACTGCTAATTCACCTCATTTCTATGCAAAAACATAATAAAAATATTTTGCAATTATTGCTATTTAACAAACAAAAAAAACTTTTTTCAACAGATGGTGGAACAGCAAACATGAGTGAGGGTCACCAGGATTGTCCAAGCCTCAAAATCCCCCAAAAGTCGTAGTATTTCAGGAATTTTATTTTGCTGTTTCCTCTACAATGCATGATTTTAGATTTTAAGTGACTATAAAATCATACGGATTTTTTTTTTGCATATTATATTTGTAAAGATATTTATTTCAATATCTACCAGTCGTCTCACTTTTTGCATCTTTCCTCTTTCTCACACTATCTACTCCAACACTATATCCTCCCATTTATCAGGGGTCATCCTCTCACACTCCAGCATATATTCTACACATATTATCCTTGTCATCTCATTTTTCACCCTTTTTTTTCAAGGTGTCCTTTCATTTACCATTTCAGTGTTCTGTGCTTCACCACCATCACCACCCCACAGCTCATTCTTCTCAATTACTAGACATATCAGCAAATCATCCATATACATTTATAGTACATAATTATGTTAGTAAGTTATGCTTATGTAAACAATTGTGTAACACTTTCCATATTCTCAGGACACCATAAGAAGCCTCCTACGAAACACCATCTACAGGCTGCGTATGCGAGTACAGCAAATGGGGAGGGAGGCTTTTTAAACACCCCCACCAGCTGATAGCGACGGCTGCAAATTTTCGGGCCCCCGGGGGTGCTTGATTTTTTTTTTAAAAGGGCTCATCATTCTTCTTCTTGTGACCTTTATCGCTTAGTATCGCTTCATAGGTACTCTTCCACTTCATCTCCTTCGTTAACAAACTTGTTAACACCCTTTTTTATTTCACCTGGGAAAGACATTTTCATCAGCTTTTAATCCTTTGATTATCATCCTAATTCATTGTCTCTTGGTGTTTCTTATCTCCCAGCACTGCGTTAGGAACACTGGTGAGGTTTACAATACTTTCAGTTTCCTTTCTGTCCCCATAAAAGCCCTAACACCGTACACAGGGCCCCGTCTTTCGCTCTAGTCTCCCGTCCCACTCCTCTCTGCCTAGGACTGTTTTCTATTGAAAGCTATAAGCTTTTCCCTCTGACTCCTATACTTGTTGCATTCCACAATGACATGTTCTACAGTTTCTTTTGCTCCTACCCTGTAGCTACCCTTCTGGTTCTCCAGTTTCCCTGTTCCTTCCGTTGACTTCCAGGTGCCTGTTTCTTGCTTTGTAGAGTAACCTTTCTCCCCCAGTCTCCTACATGCCAAGGTCCCCCCCCCCTGGGTTTTTGTTTCCACCTGTACCACTGCAACGTTGATTTCCTGACCATTCCCTCCTGCCATTTTAAATAGCCCATTTTTCTCAATTTTCTTTTTGATATTCTTATCTCCATCTTGTTCCATTTCTCTCCTTTTCCATCTCTAGTTCCTTCTTCCAGGTGGTACTTGATCTATTTTCCTGTGATATTTTCTTTGCCCTCTATCTTCAGAAATCCCCCATTTTCTTGTTGAACACCAGTTTCCTTTAATTATCCCCTTTTCCCTGAAGGTGCTCCATCCCTGTCTCCCCTTTTGCTCTACACAGTGCTCCACAACCCCATCTGCCCACTGTGTTTCTGAGCCTTTACCCTGTGAAAGATGTCTCCTTCCCTTACTGATCATTTCTGACCCATACAGACAATAGTCAGCACCCCCTTCATAAATCCTGCCTACTTCATATGTATTATTTACTGTTACCACCATTTATAACATGCCTATCATCCTCCTTGCCCTTTCCTTCATTAAATTTCCCTGCTTTTCACCGCCCATCCCTCCTTGTAATTACTTCCATCCTATTTGTACTTTCTACTACTTCTGGACATTTTTGCATTTCATTTCACTAAACTTCAGGTCCCATTCCCTTCCGTACCTTTTTTGTTATTTTGTAAAATCTCCTCCATTTCATCCCTTACTTTCTGCCTCAGCACAGGCCCGAACATCCTAACTTCTCTCCTCCATTGTTTTCCTTTACTGACTAAATGTTCTCACGATGAGTTTCCTTTTAAATAAAAGATTAAATAATGTTGGGGACCATGACAGATCCTTGTCCTAACGCAAATATCCTTTTCCCCCTCTGCCTTTTCCTGAACCCCTTTGCCTTTTCCCCTCCCAACATCTTGTTTTCCTCTATCCAACAATTTCAAATTTCTCATTTATAATCATTTCAAAAACCTTGGCTATTGTTCATGACAGTATGGGCTTTTAAATTGCTTGCTATGTCCTCCTTATCTTTTCCTCCCCTTTGTTATTAGGGTCACTCTGCTCTTTTTCCAGTCCTGTGGCACGCAGCCTTGCTCCAGCACTGTCATATGACATGTTATTTTTTTCTCCTCTGCAGCTTTGCCGTTCTTCAAAACTTTCAGTACCTTTTCTACCTCTCCAAGCTCAATTAGGTATGAGCTGTTTCCTCTCGCTCTACTTCCATGTCCTTTCTAATTACTTTAACTCCAGTACCCTTCTATTAATGATTCTATAACTCCAGTACCCTTCTATTACTGAGGAGGAGGATGAAATAGAATCATTATGTCAGGTAAACTGTTGAGTTTCTTTGCCTGCTTAACTCCAGTACCCTTCTCAGTATGTCTCCACCGAGGTTTCTTTTTAGTGTTTTCCATCCTTCATTTTCCCTCAGGTAAACTGTTGAGTTTCTTTGCCTGCTGTCAACAAGAGTTTCATCTAAATTTTTATTGCTTGCTGTCAACAAGAGTTTCATCTAAATTTTTATTATATTTTTTGTCATTGCTTTATAATGTGTTCTTGCATTTCTTCCTGCATATAATGTTTCCTCCACTTTGTTGCAATGCATTCTAACTGCTACATATGCTGCTTTATGTTCACCTCATATACTTTGGCATCTGTCCTTTTTTCCCTCATGATCTGCAGGACAACAACAGGTTTGTGCTCACCTCATATACTTGCAGGACAACAACAGGTTTGTGCTCACCTCATGTTGTCCATACTTGCAGGACAACAACAGGTTTGTGCTGTTTGTTACAGCATTGGTTATATGTCGTTTACATACCTTTTGCTTTGTTGCTTTTTGTTCTCACATGTAACATGTGTAACATGTAACTCTTGATTCACAGTGTCTTACTGCTGCCATTAATGCATGATATTAGTTCGATGTTTGTGATCTCTATTGTATAATGCAACTAACTTCTTGTGTTATCTCCTGCAATGTCTAATAGGCCTTTGTATTACATAATGTTCTACATGATTTGTAAAATAAACCTCAAAGTACATATTGCTTTATATAATTTGAAGGTTATAGCCTATAACCTGCAAAGAAATATATTTTTTGGATAGTATATAGAGGAAGTGCAGGGATATTATGAGCATTTGAGTTACCCATCGATTCTGTACGTTCTCTGTTCGTGACAATCGCGGCTTCGAAACTTTACTACAGGAATCACCTTCCGTGTCCTCTATAAAACTAATTGGTATATTCAGTTACGGTCATGGGCGAACAAGGTTCATGGAATAGATGGAAAAGTTCTTAAGTTAGATCTTGGCAACAGTTTTAACGAAATCTGCGAAATCTGAATGGATTACTATTTTGTATTTACATCAACGACTTAAGGCCTATCCAGACGAGCGGGTCATTGGGCACATTTGACGGGCAAACCATCGAAATCACCAGGCAGTGGCCGGTGGCTTGAGGAGCTACGACGCTGCCAGACACATGGATAGTTAAACCATCCATGTGTATCGTAACGCATTCGACAACCTACTGGCATCGTCGGGCACGCCCGCCCATTCATCGACTCTGCCGTGTGGACAACATTCACGGGCACAATTTGTCCGCCAGCTCGTCTGGATAGGCTAAGATAAGTGGGATTAGCAGTGATTTTGCTGATACGCTGAGCTGCAACAACAGTACCCGCAGAAAAACATGCTGAGAGCGCGAGGCTTGTTGTAGCATTCACACAAGTCCCCTGCAGTATCCATTATTTTTTCGAAGACATTTATAGTCATTTCATATATGTCGCCAGATATTACGAATGTTAGCATCACTACGGATACAAGTAAAATACATATATACTACTGTGCATGCCTCTTCAGTGGCACATAATGTGTAGCGATGCTAACATTCGTAATGCATGGGTAAGGATTATGCTCTGTTATACACTAAGCCAAAGACTACCTGGACTTTCTATTTTCATAAGTTTTTTGCGAGAAAACCTGAAACATAAGCGGCCTGAAACATAAGCGGAAAGTGATTTTCGCAACATTTCCTTTTTGACAAAGTTCACAGCAATGTAAAGAGGCCCGTAAAAAAGGGCCCATTTACTGTATATTTTCCCAAAAATTTTAAACGTCAAAAGTTTAAAAAACTCCCGTTTTTCATACACGGAAAATTTTTCCCGTCAACAGCACAACACGTTGCAAGGGACTATAAAGAAAAAAATTTTAGGAACAAAAAAAAAAAAAAATTTACCCAACCATAAATATAAATTAATAAAGAAGTGGGTTTCCCTTTTTTTATTTCATTGGTTGTAATAAAAATGTTTAATAATCATAAAAAATGTACCTTGTCAAACTTCTATCCTAAGTTATTGTATTGGGTGCGATATATTGACAAAACAAATTTAATATGGTCGAATTCTTTAATTTGAATTGGGGTTAGAGGATAAATTTTTATGAAGTTCATTTTTTGTTTTTTTTTTGGGTGCATGTATTGAAAAAATTTAAATATGGATACTTTTCCTCCCCCTGTAAATACGAATTTGAAGTTCAGTTAAGTAATTTTTTTTGGGGGCGATAATAAAAATAATACTGAAAAATTTTCAGACTTTAAAGGGCCCCGGTAACCAGGCCTTGCGTCTGCGCGCGAGTAAATTCCCAAAAAAAATTTTACCCGCTGTTCCACGGGGGAAAATGGTTTAAAAGTGGGTACCGGGGAAACCCCGGGGAAACAACCGGCGGCTTTTCCCCGCGTCCTGTCCGTTAAACGCGGCTGGAGCGCGTGTAACGCGGGAAAAGCTCCACGGGGTACGGGCATTGGGGGTAACCGCGGCTGCATCACCCCAAACCACGGGTGTCACGTGTACATCGGGGTGGCCCACGTGTAAAGGGGCGCCGTTTCGGGGGCAATCAGGGGAGTGCGCGGGGTCCCACGGCCCCACCCGGGTAAAAAGGGACCCAAGGCAGGCGTAGAATCATACTCCCCCAGACACCCACACAGTATACCACTCTCAAGACTCCCAGATTTGACAAGATGGCCCCCAAGAATTCCCCCCTGGGAAAAAAACCGCCCCCAAGGGGCGAGGCCCAACCAGGTGCCCCTTCGCGGGCATCCAGCTACTACTTCGATGCTATTTCGGGTGGGGGCCCACCCGCTGACTTCATCGGGAGGGGGGAAAACATCTTTTAAAGGTGATGCCACGCTCCCACGCTCCACCCCACGATGAGGAGGGGAGGAGCCTGGTGATCCCTGATGCCTCTCTTCCCCCCCACAGAGGGGGAGGGGGGGCAACAGCACCCCCGGCCCCCAAACGAAGGGCAAGGGGAAGAAGGGGGCGGGGCTGCTCCAAAGAAGGCTGGAGTCCCCCCGACACAACGGAGCGGGATCTGGGGGAGGGGCTTCAGTCAAACCCCTCCCTGTGGCCCCGCAGTACCAAAGATCCCACGGAAAGAAGGCTTCGTGGGAGATGAAGCCAAAGGACCCCTGGGGATCACCCGAAACACCCCCAAATGTGGAAAAACGTAAAGGATGGTATTTTAAGCTGCCAAGAGGACCAGTGCCGGCAACCAAGATGTTACGAGGGGGCAAGGGGGTGTTGAAAAATCCCCTTCTCAAAAGTAAGTACATCTATTATATTCACAATTGTAAGAATCTCAAATATTTTTAAAAAATTGGAAGACTTTCAAGCCAGAGGATTAATTAATGCCAAAATTTTGCTTAAAAGAGGGTTCGAATAAAATGGTTACATAAATTTTTTAAATTAAGATTATTCTGTGATACTATCCTTTTACGTTTTACTTATTTTTTAAATTTGCGTTTAACATTATTTTTTTTAGATTTATTTTAGAAGTTTTATTTTTTTAATTCCCAGAAATATAAAAATATGAAATTGTCTATCCATTATTAAACAAATTTTTAATCTGTAATGTTTAATCTTTTTTCGGGTTTTCCATGCCACTGATGCCCCGGCCCCCCTTGTGAACCTCCCCCGTGCCCCATTCCTGACGCCCAGACCTCCGGGCACAGTACCCACATCCCTGGGGGAAGCCAACATCCTGGGGGACAGGAGGGGGCAGCAGCGGGGGAGCGGGCCTCACACGCCGTAAGGGGAAGACTCCAGCCACTGAAGGCAAGAAAGGAAGGATGTGGACCTCCGATCCCCCAGAAGGCCAACCAGCATGCGGAAGGCTGCTGGGGGAGAGGTCTCAGCCCCATCACGTAGGGAGGCCTTTATAAGGTTTGTGTCCGACCCCCTGCGTTTTCCCCCCGAGGAGGGTACCCAGGTGATGCCGCCCAAATAGTCGACTTGTGCATGGGCGCCACGGGGTCCTCTACATGGGGGCTGGACCGGGCCCCTCAACAGCACCAAAAACCCACGGGGCCCTCCCCCTCCCAACTCCGCCATAACACCACCCACCTACAGCCAGCAGTTTTTTTTCACATCCCAGTTCCCCGAGTCCCAATGGCATTGGTGGTGGCCACATCCCGCAGCCCCCCGTCCCTCCCCCACTCACGCCTGCCCCGGTCTAGGGACCGGGGGAATCAGTGGGAAAAGGTTTGGGCTCCAGCAGCGGAGGACTGGAACGATCCCCATACCCCCAAGATAAATGATGACCTTATGACCTGTATATTGAATGTATAATTTATATGTTTTTTTTTGTATATTTTTTTTTTAGTATTTAGATTTTTTTTGTTTTTTTATTATTTTAGTTTTTTTTGCAATAAGTATTTTTTTTTATTTTTGCAATAAAATTGTATAATATTCCCAAGCTTTTTCCATTCCCTTTAAATTTCTGTCTTTCATAGGTTTTCTATAGTATAAAAATAAATCTTAATATTAACCCTGGAAAGGCCGCCAAAAAATTTAATTTACCTAGAAGGATAATGAAAATTTAATTATTTTTTTTGTTTAATGAATGAATTAAAAAAAAAAATAAAAACCCTTTTTAAGGAAAAAAAAACCCCCCGGAAAGGTACCGCTACAAATTTTTTTACCTAGAAGGATAATGAAGAAATTATATTTTTTTTTTTTTATGAAGAATTAAAAACAAAAAATAAACCCTTTTTTAGCAATAAAAAATGATTTTTTGCAACCGCGGGACACTTCTGTTAGGGTCCCCCTCCAGGGTTAAAAACTCACAATAATAAAGAATGAATATACAATAAATTATAATAATAAAACCTGAAGAAAATAGACAAAGAAACAACAAATGAGGCGACTATTAAATATTTTTTTAGCCAAAAACACAATATTACACGCTATTTATTTGGGCCCTCGTGGGGGGGGTAGGGGCATTATCCCGCCAGGAAAAACCTTTCCCGCATTTTAGTTGCACAAATTTCCCTGAGGAGTTTTCCCCTAGCCTTGGCTATCTTGAACTCTGTTGTTCCCCGGTAACGGTCGGGTTTTTGTTCTCAAAGGGTTTAGCCGGCACCCAGGCCCACCAGCACCACCCTCCCTTTGGTTTGCTCCACATCCCCCAGTCGGGTTTTGCTCACGGGTAACGTGACCCCCTAAGGTTTTTGGGGGATTACACAGTCTTTACCGGACCTCACAGTGTCCGCTCATGCAACATGGTCGACAGGAGAACTTGAAAACGATTTGCTGTATCCAAACGCTTCTCCCCCACCCTTCGGCTCGCGAAAAAGTCTATAGTTGAAATCCTCTGCTTCCTTATCTCCTTGTTACTGTACGGCTTCATCATGTAGGTCCCGGGGTGGGGGAAAGCTTATCTCCCCCAAAAATAAGGGACATCCTCTGTGCACCTGGGATAGGATCAGGGTGTGGGGAACCAATGTCGTTCTTCTCGAGAGCCTCTCTAAAAAAAACTTGCATTTTAAGGTGGACAACTTGACCCCCTTTCCCTGACTTCTATCCCATGAACTTTATCAGATGTGACACCGCCAGGAGGAGATACGAAAAATCCCCTTTTAGTTGGTAGTCGGAACCAGGGTTGGCAGGGGCTTTTTCGGGAACGTCTTGCCCTCTATTTCACCAAAGACATGGGAAAGTTCCACCTTCTCATCCAATTTTCGGGATCGACGCCAAACTTCATCGTTCTTGGGGGGCTTTAACTCCCCAGGTACTCGCGAGGGCCATACACACCCACGCACCATATAGATGTGTTGTGAGGCCCCTCCGCCAAAAGCATGTCCGGTACTTGGGGCCAAAGCAAGGTGCCTCATTTTAGGGAACCCTTCAGGGCCCGGATCAAGGGTGCTCGCCAGTGGTGGTCTTCTTTGGGAAGGGCTGGTCTAGTCTCTCCCAACTTACGAACTGTCAGGGGGATTTTTCATGAAATCTGAAGGGCCCCTTTGGGTCCTTACGGGGCTCCACCATAAACATCTACAGGCCATCCAGGTCCCTGTAATCCAGTTACGACCCATAGCTCCGGCCCCCCCTCCTCCCCCCCCGTCTTTTCTTGTCTATCAACGTGTATGATGGGCATGTAACGCTGGTTTATGCTTTCATCAATCAAAACGAGGCAATAGGGCCATGTTCCCAAACCCCCCGTAAAAAAGGGGTGATAAAAGCTTTCAATCGACCCCAATATTAGGTCCCAGAGTACCCGCGCTACAACGCAAAAGCACGTGAAACCGCGGAACAGACACGGGACAGCCGTGCTATACCGTCATTAAACCCCGATTACCCCCTAAAGGTTTGGGGTTTTAAAGCGTGTAACCCGCACTTACCGGGCCGTACACTTGTACCCCGTCTAAACGCGTCTTAACCCCGTCTTTTTCACGTTTTGCCACCCGAGGTCCCCGCGCTCTCGATTTTTGGGGAAAACCAAAACGTATGCCGCGTGTGATTGTTCTACCCGTGGGCGCGGTGGGTCACGTCCATATCCGACCCCCGATGCGCCAAAAGCGTTTCTTCACTTTTTACACATTTTTCGCCGTGAGACTGCGGAGGCCCGCGAAGGCCAGTGTCCGGCCTTAAAAACTCGAAGACCGCCCGGGGATTTAACTATGAACTTCTCGAAGGGAAGAAAAAAAAAAAAAATTAAAATTAAAATTTTAAATTGGGCCCCTTCGGACTTTTATTTGCGCTCAAACTCGCATAAAAATTTCTTTATAAGATGTACACTTTACTTTGGGGTGAGGTTGTTTAAATGGGGGGGCTGGGGCAAGGGCCGTCCCCCACCACCCGTAAAAACTTTTAATATTAAAGGGATTATTAAATTTATAAATAATATTTAAAAATTTTTTAACTAAAGTATACACAAATATACCTAAAGTAACCTAAAACATTATTAATTAAGAAAATTTTATTTAAAGGGTTTTTTGAGTTAATTAATTAATTGTATTTAGGGATATTTTTTAAATTTTTATTTGAGTTTTAAGTTAAGGTTATTAATTAAGTAAATATAACCAGGGAAAAAATAATGTTAAAATTTTAAACATGGAAGTATTAAGAAAAAAATAAAAAATTTAAACTTATTAAAGGGTGACATAACCTTCTACACTATTTATATACAATTTTTGGCTATATTTAACTATATACATACATACATCACATATACATAATACACATAAAAATCATAATACATACATACAACATCCATAATAATACATACAATCATATACCTGTGTGTCAATAAACTTAGCTTCAAAAACTAAAAAATCGATGTCTGGCCAGACCTCTTCTTCTTTTCCCTTTTCCTTTTTTCCTTTTTTCCCTTGTCTTGGGGTTTCT